>SNQJ01S0212142.1:4799-15839 GCA_010110895.2 Picea sitchensis | reverse complement strand
TGTAATAAAATATTCATATACAATATTATCTCATATGGAAAATCAACATGGTATCAGAGCAGGACTAGGCTTGACTCCCTCATGGGAGGGCCCAGGTAAATGGAAGGAAAATGGAATCCTAGCTTAGGGCTCACTGCTGGCAAGTTGTCGAAGAAATTTTTGGAGAGAAGATTGGACATCATCTGAAATACGAAAACAACACCCGTGGGCATCATTTTTGAAAGATTAGATACAAACAATAAAGGGTAATCGATAACCTTTGTCATGATTGTCTTATTGTCACTAGTAATGGAAAGCCCCATATTTTGGCTTGTCTATATTGTTAGTTTCCCAAGAATAATTGCAAACATCTTTGAATTTTGCAAGAAACACACTACAAAATATTTGGTATTGCAACAATAAATATCGAATATATGGGCAAGTAGGATATTTGTTGGAAGCATTGGCTTCCTTGATGAATAAAATCTCACGCATCAATAAGATATGAAAATCTCAAAGGCAAGAGCGTCTTCTAATCATGAAATTGGTGAGAGAATTACGTGGGGATCAAAGCCACACAATTAGTTCATTCGTTTTGATTTTCTATGTCCATTGTCTCTTATGGACGTCGCTCAACTTGTCAAATTTGACTATCATGGCCAGGGAGAATTTAACAGTCCTCATGCATGTTGGATTTGCATGTGTCATCCCTAATCAATCGTTATCTCTCCATTTTTACTAACCCTCACAGGGTTGTATTGGAATCATCACTCACTATGTTTATTTTCTTGAATATCTCAACTCAATCAAGAAGATACGTGATCAGGCTGTCAAAATTTCTTTGGTTAACAGATATGTGTTGAATTTGGTCATGACAAAAGGTAACATTATTACTTTCACTAGAGGAGGTGTTGAATTGAGACCCGTAATATCATATTCGGTTAGTTTAATCCATGGACATTGAAAATACCAATTCATTAAAAATGCACTAAAACTGTTTTCCGAGTTGAAGGATAGTTAGATGAGAGCCTTTGACAATATTCCCACCATGGACTAATCGTTACATACAAGATCTTTTGAAAGATTGAAATGCCACCGTGGATGAAGTTGTGCAATATGTGATCTCAATACTTTTCTGTCTTAACGTGTACATAGCGTAGAAATTATGGGGAGGAGATGAGATTGGATAATAAAATCAAAGTGGAAGGAAAATGATAGGCAAAATCACTTAAATCATCCAAAGTGGTTGTAAGGAATCAACTGGGAGGACCCACTATGGAGAGTGGAGATCCTTCAATACATAGGGAACAAAAGCATGGTTATTATGTGTTGGGTGCATGCCTATTTTGAGGAAAGAACTATTTTTGGAAAGGAATACCTAATTTTGGAGCATGTGCAACAAGTGGCAAGAAAGCAACATGCAAAAAAAGAAGGAAAAGCAACATGCAAGAGGAAAAGCCACGTGGAAAGGAAGAAGGCAAGCCTAACCATAATAGGGTTAGGGTTTTTGATAAGGATTGTAATGGCTATAATCCTATAAAATAGTATAAATAAGAACCTAGGAGGTCTACGTTAGAGATTGTTGTTAGTGAAGTAGTTGGTTAAGTGGATGAAGGTTGTTGATAATTGCGGTAATAAGGTTATAGAAGAGTCAAATAAGCTAGATATTGAGGGTTAGGTTACAGGATGAGGAGCTTGGTGTGACCTAGTCTACCTCATAGAGGTTCTTTAACCTCATCATGATTGTATGATTAGAGATGTATGGCGTGCATCGCCAGATTTTCCAGCAGATTAAATAAAAGAGTAGAGAAGCCAAATCTTTGTGGGTATAGCCACAAGAGGTGGTGAACCATGGTAAAACTTGTGTTCTGTGTGATGTTTCTTAAATTTTTACTTTTTGTCAATGATTAACTTATGAATGAACGATTAACTAGATGTATTATCATGCATGCATAAGGATAAAGATGAATGAATCTTAGAAATACTTGAATCAAGAACAAGTCTAATGCATAAAGAAAGATAAAATACACTCCCAGATCCTCACTCATTCCTAGAATGCAAACAAATAGGTATTGCAGTCACCCATATAGCTATCTCGGGTGATACTGCATTGTGCACCCTGTGCGCAACGTTGCCTTCTGGTATACCAGGAGGGATGACAATTTTAGAGGGTTTTGTTGGAAACCTATTGAGATCTGAACCTAGGTCAACCCAAGAAGAAGTAAGAAGTCATAGATCTAACCAACAGTATGGCAGAAGCCAGGTGAGATCTTCCTTGGTCAAGGGAAGTATGTTATCACGATCCTTTAGAGATTTGGGATGATGGACTGCAAGTCCATGACCACTCCCATGCTGACGAACCTGAAGAAATTGAGAGACTCTGAGTCAGATTTGGTGGATCCTTCTATGTACCGACAATTGATTGGCTCATTGATGTATTTGGTTAATACTAGGCTGGACATTTGCTTTGCTGTGAACATATAGAGCTAGTTCCAGTTGGAACCGAGACATGCACATTGGATAATCGCAAAGCACATTTTGAGATATTTGCATGGAATGCTAAATTATGGTTTAAGATATGTCTCAAACAGTGATGTACAACTGCAGGGATATACAAATTTCGATTGAGCAGGGAGTGCAAGTGACAGTAAGAGTACTTCTGGTGTATGCTTCAGTTTGGGCTTAGCCATGATATCTTGGATTGGCAAGAAACAAAAGTCTGTGGCACTCAACACTACAGAGGTAGAGTACATTGCAACATGTGATGCTTGTATAAAAGCAATATGGCTCTGTAAGTTGATTTCTAGACTATTTGATTAGGTCCCAAATTCGATCGTGATATTTTGTGACAATCGAAGCTGTGTGAAGATTTCAGAGAACCCGGTGTTCCATGACAGGTTGAAGTACATCGAGATCAAGTATTATTACATCCATGATCGAGTCTAGAAGGGAGAAGTAAAACTCCAGTATATCTCTATCGATGAGTAGATAACATATATTCTGATGATGCCCTTGTCCAAAGGGAAGTTTGTATACTTCAGGGAAAAGTTGGGACTTGTGGAGATTGCTCCCTTGGTTGAGAGGGATTGTCGATCTGTATCATTTTAGTACAACTTAGATATGATATAGATGTTCGGAGTAGTATCATGCTAGTACAACTTAGATATGATGCATTAGCATCATGCTAGTACAACTTAGAGATGATGCAGTTTCCTGACTCACATCATGCTAGTACAACTTAGATATGATGCAATAACATCATGCTAGTACAACTTAGAGATGATGCAAAGACCTTGATCTACATCATGCTGGTATAACTTATATATGATGTAGAACCATCATGCTAGTACAACTTAGAGATGATGTAGATGATACTCCACATCATGCTAGTACAACTTAGATATGATGCATTCACATCATGCTAGTATGCTATGACTTGACGTGCACCATGCCAGATGAATTTTGGCTCATATATGATGTAGTTGGTGATATGTCATGATATATTTGATGTGACTTTTCATTATATAAAATTGGTCAACTTGAATACTTTTGTAACTATGATTGGTCTTCATAATGTATATATTCAAAAAAGAATATTCTAGAAAAGAATATGTGTACTTGTAAAAGTTGGTCCTACCTATGCAATAGATGGCAACTTGACCAAGAAGAATGGTCCTTGTAGTCACGTGACACTCCGTTGAGTGCGTGACATATGCAGGACACATGCGTAGTCGTGAAACTATGGCAAAGACTGTGTGTCTTTGGATAGTAGTTGTGTACCACTTGCAGTGACTGTGTGTCAATGGAAAGTAGTTGTGTTCTACTATGGTGGTTGTGTACCAGTGACATAGACTATCTGTCTCTAGATAGTAGTCGTGTGCTACTAGGAATGGTTGTGTACCATTGGACAATAGTTGTGTACTACTATGGATTAACATAGTTGTGTTCTATTGGATGGAATTGTAGTAGATGTGCGCTACTAGTTGATTTCCATGGAGACTACTAGATCGCTTGGAAGTAGTTGTGTGCTACTGCTTAATCACAGAGACTGTGACAAATGATTTGAGCTATCGATGGTATGGTAGTAGTTGTATGCTACTAGTTGATTGTAGAGTAGTCAGTGGAATACTAGATGAAGACATCGCAGAAAGATACCTTACTTGTTAAGAGGGAGCATTGATGTTCGAGGTAACAAGCGAGAGACATTCTCCTTAGAGGGTCATGTGTGGAATAGTAGGGGGGGAATGTGGACTACATCCTGACGTGCCCCAAATGGTTAGATGAAGGAACCAAGACATTGGTTTCATGAGGAAACCTCGATATGTCTTGGGGAACATTGGTTCCATGAGGGAACCTCGATGTGTTCTAGAGAAGACATTGTTTCCATGAGGGAACCATGATATGTCTTAGACATGTGTTCCATGAGGGAACCACAAGATGTCTAGTATGGAAACAATTCATGAGTGAGCTGAGACATTGGTTTCATAAGGGAACCTCGATATGTCAAGTATGGTCCAAGATGACTTAGCTTGATCAAGCTCCAAGGGATTGACCACCCCTTGTAGGATGAGATAGCTCAAGTCTTGTGGATACCAACTACATGACATGTATAAACACAGGTGAATGGCCCTAGTAAGCATCGGGTGAACCTTCTCCTAGATCGGGATGAAGACCAATGGAGATAGGATACATTTATCATAAGGGTGTACTTGTGATAAATGGGCCCAAGCGTAGTCCTTCCTTGATCATGACAAGGAGTGATATGGACTCGAGGTACTTAAGGTGCTTTCCATTTATCAAATAGCATTGGGATGACATTCAGTCACAGGGGTGTACCTGTGGTAAATGGCCTTGGTGTAATATTTGTGCTTAGTCATGGTGATTTGACTTGGAATGATAAAGACTTAAAGATGTTAGATGTTATCACATGTAGACCCAGGGTCAGGATGATCTCAAAGAGAGTCAATTGGATCATAGGGAGAGCCGCAAAACAAGTTTTCCCTTGGTTCAGGTGGGAGAGAGACATCTCCCAAGGCTGACAAGTGTCACGAGTCTAGAGTGAAGTTTGTATACTTGAGATAAAAGCTTTGGCATGATGGAGAATGTCTCCCTCGTTGAGAGGGAGTGTTGATGTTTGGACAACATTGGGAATAAATTCTTCCATATATATATATATATATATGACATGCTATTTAATACAAAGTATAAATATATATAATAAATAAGTAGTTATTTATTATTCAAGGGACACATCCTTTCATGGATGGTCACCATATGTTATCTATATATGGAACACTCATCATTGTAATAATATATTCATATACAATATTATCTCATATGAAAATTCAACAAAATCTGCCTTCTTGCATGGGGATTTGCAAGAAGAAATCTACATGGAACAACCTCATGGTTATGTCYAGTGTTGGGCCTAAGTTGTGACATGTTTTCAAGGATTATTTCGCTAAACATTCCATGATTATTTTATACATTTGTACCTTTATTACCCTATTTCATCTATTATCATCCATTTTTTCTTATGTGAATTTCATTAGGCATAAAAGTGATAATATGGCTGAATTATCATGTTTTGATGATTTCTTGGAATAGATTTTGTGATGTCCTAACTTACCCCTAAAAGATGTAGCAGGTTTTGGTCATTTATAGTTACTATCGGAATTTAAATCTATGTGACTACTGGAATTGCAAGCTTTGACTACCATAATTCCTGTAGTAACCCGTTTCTAGAAGCAATTTTTCCACTGCATTTCTGGACAGTCGATGAAGACAAATTTGGCAAATTGAAGACATGGGTTTTGTGTAGAGGACAATAATTTGAGTATGACGTGAGCATATTTCTCATAAAATGTACAACTGGGGAAATATGGGTGGATCTTCAAGATGGATTTTCGCATAAATCCTGTAGTGCTCTGAATTTCTATAGCGCTTCAATGTCCGGGATGGTTGCACCTCTTGTGGATGAATTTGGGAATATGGGTTTTGTCAAGGATTATTTTGTTGTGCTTCTATGTTATTCAAAATATCCAACATTCATTAGTTAACCTCCATTGCCTTAATCAATTTTGTGTTGGTTGTAGATCCATGCATTTGGATATGGTCTAATTTTGTTGTAACCACTTCCCTTCTAAGCGATGTAAGCTATATGTATAAATGTAAAAAGGATAACTGAAATCAAGGGATAATTCTAGAATAAAGAACTTGTTGCAGATCAAGAATTATCCAATGTAGTCTTTCTTGGGAGTGTATGCCAAGGGAGTTAGGGCCCCCTCCCTCTAATATATGTTGTCCGATAGTTTCCTTTTGTTGTGTGAGTTTATTTGACTTTTTGAGCTACAATTTTATTTATGTTGTGTGGCTTGAAACTAATTCTTGTTGGAATGTTATTCTCATGCTTGCTTGTTTTTCAGTGTGAATGATGATCCTCTAAATAAGGAATTGTCAAAGCTGCAAGCTATGCACATATTTGTCACTAATTCTTCATTGGTTAGCAACTGCTCATGATAGAAACCTTTCCTGCATTTATTAGTTTTTCATTTCGATTATTTATATTTTTTAAATGAAGGTTGCCAATCTAACTTATGGAGTGAATGAAACAAAGTGTTGTTGAATATAAATATGTGTATTCAACCTGCAAGTCTACCTTAGAATATTTATTATTATACGAGCATTCACTTTTGAGAGTTTTGCTTCGTAGTTCATTAGATAATGGTGTATCAGACAATTTGAGATCAACTTTGCATATATCGTACGTAACACTTCACAAGTTTACCAACTTGGATTGAGATAAAATGTAACAAAATTATTATCATATAATTCGACTGACATCCAGAATGACTCAAGCCTTGTTTTCTGCCTTAAGAAATATCTTTATGGTCTGAAGCAAGCTCCTTGAGCTTGGTATGCCAAAATGGACAACTTTCTTCTTGATGCCGACTTTTCTAGATGTTATTATTACCCAAATGTCAATACCAAGAAAGTAGGAAACCATCCCATAACACTTGTTCTTTATGTTGATGACCTTATCCTCATTGGTAGTGACGCTAAATTTTTAAGCCATGTGAAAACCAACCTTAAGAAGAAATTTGAAATGACCAACTTAGGCTATTTTCATTATTTCCTTGGCCTCCAAGTTTTGCAAACCAAGGAAGGAAATTTTCTTTCTCAGTCTAAGTATGCTTGTGACCTTCTTCGCCTCTTTCACATGGATGATTCTGAACCAGCCCCTTCTCCCTTCCATTCTAGAATCAAACTTGTTGCCACTTGTACTTCTCCCAAGGTTGATGCTACTTTGTACTGTCATTTAGTTGGTAGACTCTTATATTTGACTCATATCCATCCTAATATTTCCTTTGATATTGGTCTTGTTGCCCGGTATATGCAAACACCCCATGAAAGCCACTGGAAAACAACTAAAATGATACTTCGGTATGTTCGGGTTACAGTTCAATTTGAGATACATTACAGGTCAGGGGGACTCCTTTATTGGTTGGTTTCACTAATTTAGATTAGTTTGATGACCAAGATGATAGAAAGTATGATGTAGGTTATGTTTTGAGCCCTTGTTTAGGACCTATCACTTGGGCTTGTAAGAAACAACATGTTATTGTTCTTTCTTCAGTAGAGGCAGAGCATCGAGCAATGGTTAATGCAAATTAGTAAGCTTTGTGGTTTTAATAGATCCTTTCAGAGATTGGATTCTAGTGGCAATATCCAACCACTCTCTGGTGCGAAAATAAGAGTGTCATCAAGCTAGCCAAAGATCCAGTTCAACATCAGTGCAACAAAAACATTGAGCTACACATGCACTTCAATAGAAATCTCATTCATGATCGAGTTAGCGAAGTTCTCTTTTGCTCTACCGAATATCAAGTTGCAGAGATTTTCACAAAGTCTCTTAAAGAAGTTAAGTTTTCCAAACTTCGATCTATGTTAGGAGTTCAAGAAGTTGTAATTAAGGGGGGATAGGCTCTAATGCATCCTTCCTTATCCTATTGTGTTGCGTTTGTAAATCCTTCAATCTTATCCAAAGTTGTTCTTAAGGGGGATGTTAGTATATTTAGACACTTAGGAGTTAGTTAAGATCAAGTTGGTCTAATGTGTCATTACTTTAAAGTGTGTTTCTTAGTGTGTTTCTTTAGTATGCATTTGTAGTTAGGAAATATGACGGTCATGATATGTTCTCGACATAGAGTGATATGACAGCTCATATTCTCCTCAATATTAATAGCTACATTGATCTATGGATTAACACCTGATTGGTCCATGATCTCTATTAGAGCATGGAGGGTCATTTGCCAACGATCGATTGTGAGAAACTCTCTTGTAAATCTCTCTGTAATATTTTCTTTGCATTAATAAATTTCTCCAACTGGCCACGTTGGCTGGGGTCGTGAATGTTTCCCCACAAGGGTTTTACCATGTAAAAACATTTGTGTGTTGATCTTTGATCTGACTATGTGAGTGGTTACCGAAGGTGTTCTTCCTCTATTGCAATACATGTGTTGTCGAACAAATTCTTAGGAGAAATCGAAGTGATGCAAACCCCCTCCACCTCCTGGGGATGGCGCGACCTCCCGATCTAAGGATCATTCACACTAAGGAGTTGAATTAGCTCTCAATCTCTTGTTGAGCCCTTGAAAATCTCTACAACAAGCCTTTAATATTCTCCCTGTGTGTAAATTCAAGTTTGCGAGGGTCTTGTCACTTCAATGGAGAAGTCCATGTGACCTCGAGCCAAAACCATAGGCTAAACCTTTAAATGGCGGCACTTTGGCACTTTGGAAATCCGGGTTTCGGGAGTTCCAACAAAAACACCCTATGATCCTCCCGAACGTTGAATTTACGAACAACCGAACAACGATGGGGATCAACGGTTCACAATACGTGTCGAGATCCACGACTCATAGATATTTCGGGACTCCACGCTTCGGTAGTTTTACCCGCTCGAACACGCAATTCCTCTAAATGCACGAACTCCGAACTAGAAAATCAAACGACTAACATCCACCTTCAATTGATGGCCTAAGATTACTCCGGGCTCCAGGATTCAGAGCTCTTCACGATACAACACTTCAAATCCTACGAATGCAGAACTGGCGAAGGGATGGATCTACGATCCACATGTCCCTCTCAACAGACGATCGAGATATACTCCGACCTTCGGGAATTCTTGAGCCAAAACACTTTACGCCTCTGTTCTCTCGGACTACTGGATTCTTGAATCACTATCAATCTGCCGACACGTGGCCCTGATGCCAACGATCAAGATCTGCTCCAGGCTTTGGAGCTTCAGAAGTATTTCACACTCTTGCAACAACACTTCAGGTTCACTGAATAGTCGGACTTCCAGATAACTGTTTATCTGCGGACACATGTCCCCCATCTACCAACTATCCAGATTAAATTCAGACTCTAGGACTTCAGGAAATTTGTCTCCTCCACAGTACACACCCTAAAAATTCTGGATTCGCGAAGTCCGAAGGACTTTAAGGATTATCACCTGCACACCTTTCCCAAATCTGACGGTTGTGAAAACCTATGCTCCTTCTGAACAAATCTCGTCCGCTCATCCTCCAAACAAAATGAATTCTTTCTTTCAAGAGTTAAATCTTGCTACCCTTCCTGAGCTTTGTCAACTTCAAAGGACTCAGGCTTGGGAGCACACCTTGTGCTACTTCTCTTGAGATTGAGACCTTAAAAATCTCCCGCACACTCCTTGCACTTGCTCACCTTGAGACATTTTCGACACTTCACTAAGTGTTTGCCTTGTGCACACCTTGCATGGGTCTTACCTTCGAGCTTTTATACTTAGTCGAGTATATGTGAACTCCTTGCACTCACTCTATGAAATTCACTCTATCTCTCCTGAGCTATTGAGTTTGAAAACGACTCTACCTCCGCACTCTTTCCGTGGCCACTATGCACTCCTTGCACTAGGAATTCTCATAAGAGAGACAATTGAAACTTATAGAACATTGCAGGTTCATTCATTCAACCATTAAATACACACACATGCAGATAAACACAAAAAATAGATAACATGACACTACCCAATTAACTCAGAGATAAGCAAACTTAGGCATTTGAAACAAATCTCCTCTATTATATTCCTCCAACAAAACATTTACAAAGTGTTCTTGCAGCTCTCAGCTTCTCTCTTTGGTAAGACTCACAATAAGCTTCAATAACAATTATAATAATTTTCAACAACCTCTTTTGGGCATTGTCGAGCCTTTCTTCCGACTACTCTAGTGCTTTTTCATCATAATTAAAGCATTTTACCACTAAGATTATTACAAATAAATGAGCATTTACAATATAGATATGAGTCGATGCTCCAAATCTGTACAATCCTTTGGGAATTAAAGAAATTACAATCTCCAGTATTGTTTACAATGGCTCATGCCTCAAAATCTTACAGGCCTTTAATTACAATATTTTCAAAACATTAAAGTGACGTGCTCTCCTTGGAATCCAAAACCAATTTGAATGCGCGCGCTAAATGCTGATTTGTCCTCCACTTGACCTCATTGAATGTTGATGGCGATGCTCCTGCATCATACTCCATTGCAGAGAAAATCATGAGCTCCTATTTATGGCTCCTCCACTGCTACTGTGTTGGATCCTCTTGGGTCCCAAACTTCACTATGGAGCTATCCACCCGCTCCTTTACTTTTCTGCTGTTGCAAGCTCTCCTCTTGGTTTCTAGATTTTATGTTGTAGGGATTCACGTATCTTGCCACTACAATCTCCCCTTGTCAGCCTCCACATGTTGTTGATTTCCTCTTTTACTGGCTTCAATGTCAACCTTCTTATATCCTCTATCTCCCTGTCCAACTTGTCCATGGGCTGAATTCTCTCTTGTAGTCTTCTCTGCTGCATCTCCTCCTCTTCAACAATCTCTAACTTGACTTGTTGGATGAGCCTAATCTCATTTATTACTCTTTCTCCCAGGGCTTCCAATTCTTCACATAGATTAACAAAATTCATGTTGTCTTCTCTCTCTCCTGTTGCAGGTTCCAATTTTGTAGTTGTCCTCCGTTC
>SNQJ01S0212140.1:0-14362 GCA_010110895.2 Picea sitchensis | reverse complement strand
GAGTCAAAGTAGGAATGTTTGAAGGATTATTTGTTGTATAAGTTCCCTTTTTTGGTGGCATGTTCACCAAGTATCACTTTTAAACCTTGATTTTGAGGTGGTTCTTCTAGACTATCTTTATTTTGTTGTATCTCCAAAATTTCAGCCCTTCTGGGTCTGGAAATTTTGTTTTGTAGTTCCTTGATATTTCTTCTCTGCAATGCCATAGGTTTGATCAAAATTATATGCTCCAAGTGGAAGTTATGGTAAATTCCCCACACCTTGCTGATTTTTTTCCCTTCTAGGAGAGTGTACTTATAAAGCATGCCAAGAGCACAATATATTATATTTGATTATGAAAATTGCACCAGAAATACTAAAGACTATCCACTATCCAATGTAACTAGTATCACTTAATTTGGATACTCACTGAAGGAGATATCATTGTTTTACCCAAAACACCTATTTGAGACTACTTAATATGACTAGTCAACTACCCTATCTTACACAGGGTGTATCTACAAAAGTAGGATGACCCAGATTTTATCACAGCTACCTTGATAATTTATTTGAATATCGTTCAAGTTTCATGGTTTGAAACATCAAAGAAAAAAATTTATAGTGCAAACTACGCGATGACTAAATTCAATATGATTCCATAACCCTATCGTACACAAGATATATATCCGAAAGTGTAAGGCCTCATGAGATAAAATTTGAACCCCAAGTACCTTTATCCATATAATAAATATCCTCCAAGGAATTCCTTTTGAAACATTGTAGAAAACAAATTATAGATAAAATTCCAAGGTGTCTCAGATACAACAGCTAAAACCCAAGACCTTGAGCTCTGGAACCAAATGTTAAGAACCAAATATCAAAATAGCATAAAAAAACTTAAAATAAGTACTCAACGCCTTAATAAAGAGATAATTTCAGATAATAAGCCTCGTTAAGGGGGAAACCACTTTATACACCAGATAAATTTACAAATACAAGATGATTCCAAATGAAAAAGTCTCCTTGGCATATATAGGAGACTAGGAGGTACAATTACAACTAATGGACCCAAGATGAAATAAATAAAATAACAATACTAATGTAATATGCCCCAATTAAGGGATAATGTGACAATATTTAGGGCTTAACAAAACATAATCATTATAAAATCTGTCTCTACCCCTTTGCCTCTATCCATCCATCGATCTATTGATCTCTCTGTCAATGGGTATCCTCTGTGGCTAGGTAGGGTTCCCTATACAACATCATGTAGGCATGCAAAGGTATACAGGTTCCTCACTCACTGAGCACACCGTCCCCACTAGAGTATTCATAGGTGGATTTCATCTCTTCTCCCCAATGCAACCACTCCACTAGGTTTCACTAATAATGGGGAAATTCTCTTTACATGTGTCTATTGTTCTTCCCTTTGTTCTAGTTCCAACGTCCCCTGCCTATTATGCGTTTCTCTCACTGAGTAAATCGTGTCCTCGCTAGATATCTATCTATATATCTATCTATTGGTTTCAATCGTAAAAGCACCCCCATTCAAGCAATTAGTGATGAAGGGTGTGTGGTGATGGTTTTCATTGTATGGTGGCCCCATTCAAGCATTGTGTGGTGGGAATCTCAATGATGTGTCCCCACCCACCATTGGTTTCAGCATCGACATCCCTCTTGGTTCATCATAGTTCCACAATTACCCAGTGCTAGAGTCTATCTGTGATTCGTTGTTCCATCTGGGGGGTCCCTCTATCCCTACCATTTGTCAATTTTTCCACCCATTGGTCAATTATCCTCTCTAGGGTATTAAGTGTTTTCATTCAATCATCAAAGCATCTCCAACACATGTAGGTGCATCCCCTTCCCGATATAGGTTCCAACGCTAGTGTCCCTAACCTGTTAGTTATTTCTTTCTTGGTTCCAATAATAGAGTACCTAGCCTACCATTTTTTTGTTGCATCGCCAACATCCATCCTTGTCAGTTAATTATCATATAAAAATCAAGAAGTCTTAGTATTTGGATGGGTAAGGTCAACAAAGAAGTAACAAGCAATGTGGTACATCTTTTCAAGTAGTGTGTTGGTCTTTTCGTTCAAGCAGTGTGTTGGGATGATGGGTTAGTGTAGCCTCGACGTTGTTTATTTCGTTCTTTCCTCGCTCGATGGGCACGTCTACCCCTGCATAAAGGTTGGTCCCATCAGGCATAAAAATGGTCTCTTGTGACTAAGAAACTTATTGAATCCCTTCGAAATAATAGTTGGTTGGTGCTGGACACACGTGGTTTTAATTCGTAGAGCTAGTGAGGAAAGGGGATAGTTCTTAAGGAATGACAATAGAATTTTTCTTAGATAAATGTATGGGGGGTATTAATGGTCAACCTAAGGTGTGTTTCTTTCCTACTACTTTTTATAAATGTGACGAACTGCAATGGTTTTGTTTTATCAGAGTTATAGAGTGAATTCTCTAAGAAGCTATGATTCTGATAAATGTTTATAACTACCCAACCACTATTGGGAAGAAAAATTAGGTTATTCCTTAGTGGGTGACTAACCTGCACTTCAATACCTGGGGGATGAAAGTAAGGAAGATAAGAAAATCAATCCATGTCTTTATGTCGAATGTCTTGAACTGGATGGGGATATACATTGATCATCTCAGATAAACAAAGGTTTATACAACATGCAAAAATGGCCATAGAGTTTGGATTTCGATCCATCGGTGGTTCCCAATGCATGATCAGGTTTCAAGTGGTGTGTAAGCGCACGAAAATGGTCATGGAATCCATTTTTCACTAACCCATCCAAGCCTCCAACTGCCCCACCTTATTAGACCCTTTGGAGAATGAAACTATGACTGATCTGCGAAGGAAACAAACTTGACTTCCTAACTGTATATGTCAGGTGAGGCATACTGTAGACAAACCTTTTGGATGGATTGTATGGCTATATTGGACAGTTGGGATTGCTAGGAAAAATTGGGGGGATGGCAAGAATTATGGATTTCTTCAATTGATGGTGTTGGAGCCGCCCTTGTTTTTTCACCTCGCGCAATTTTCAATTTTTTGATGCTTAAGATCTAAAGTGGTTTTTTCTTCTGTTTCCGAAATCATAAAACTTTGCAAACTGGTCACCTGAATAACAATGCTCTTTTCCATCTCGAAAAAGACCCGTTTTTCACAAGTATGTTTGCTCTTTTGATTTTGTTTCGAGATATCGCAAGTAGAACACTTTAAATTTTCAATCTCAAATTCCCGAGTTGCGAGTCTGCGAACTCATTTTTCAATTTTTCACCCGAAGCATGGACCATGGTAAAACCTTTAACCCTTGATTAGACATCATCAGATTTCGCACCTCGGCATTTGTCAAACCCAACTTTTTGTTCCTACAACCCCGATGGCTGAGAATACGATAACCTTCATGAAAACCTTGGTCGAAGACTAAAGGTAAAATACCAACCCTGGTTAGTTTTGGTTCTCGACACATCGCCACTCGGCACTTCTTTTCATGAAGTCAAAATGGCTAAAACCCTGATTCGCGAAGTTGCGACATGATTATGGCAAAGGTTAATTAGCCGCTTAATCTAAGATTTCCTTCTCTTAAATTTGAACCTTAATTATCGCTTCATCGTGATATCGCGACTCGGCATATCATTTTCCAAAACATCTGTCCTCGAATTCCCGAGTCACGATATGACGATTAAAGTTAATTATACGATTAAGGATGCGTCAAATCACGGTTATTGTTAATAAATGCTAAATCAGCACTCGCAGTCTCGCGAGTTGTTAAGTCAGAATGTTAAAGGGAAATTCACGATACGGCGAAAGGCGAGGAAAGGATTTAAGTCCATAAGATTTGATTTTCTAAAATTAAGCGAAATACGTCCCGCGCTTCAAGGTTGGCATACTTCACGAGGTACTTATTCATTTACTCTCCATAACCCGAGTACCTATCAAGCTGCCCAATATTCATGACATTAATGAGAAATTAGGGTAAATCCACGAAGAAAATAAGATCGGATTTTTTCAATAAACTCGGTTTTATTCGCGATTTGACAGACTTGTGTCAAAGGTACATGATTTTCAAATATATACGAGATTTCGTTCGATTTTTTAAACATTCCTTATTAACACATAGAGGTCGCCTTTCCCCCGGGATACTCATTTCCGCATGTATACACAGGTCTACTGCAGAAGAGAAAAACAACAGGCTTTAGCTATGGCACCAAGAAGAGCAGCGAAAGCAAACGTCAAGGTTGCAGCACAGGGTCCGGATAATGTCTCAGATACTTCACCTCGGACAAGTGGCTCAATATCCACCTAGTCGTCTATTTCAAACATTCTGAAAGCCAGGCTGGTAAACTGTTTGGATTCTGATGACGATAACCTTGATATTGTGAAGGATGACATGAACACTAGGTACAAGACAATTGTTCAGTCGGGGATGCACCTGGTTTCAACCAAACCTCAGTTGCTCCCATACTACGATATGATCCGATGGGCATTGGATCACGTCGACCTGCCCTCCAGAACTATCTTAAGTGACCGACAAGACATGGTCGGGACTTTTAGGCCTGAACATATCTAGTCTATGTACAAGCTCCCAGCAACTTATGAATGTACATATGGCAAAGAATTCCTGGCGGACTTCAAAAAGAAAGAGTGCGATGAATTTGACAGAACCTTGCTAGGCTTGATTAAATATTGGGTGTCACGTCCCGCGACATTCAGAGTGAATAACGAGGGCGTGTATTCAATTTCTTCGTTGGAGCCGAATTTTATGTATGTGGCAATGATGGCCTGTCGGATTTTCGGATGGGAGGATACCGCACATTTTTACATCCAGTGGGTACCTCTCATCTATTGGGTTGCAGAGGGTTCCTCATTCAATTGGGAAAAAAAACTCTCTGATAGTTTGTTCAACAGCATCACCGAGTACCGGGAGCAAAAGGCAGCCAAAAAGCCATCCAGATTCTTCATGTCCGCATATCTCATGGACGCAATATGCTCCATGACGCCTTTTCCTTTAATGAATTGGGCTTGGAAACCAGCCCATGAGAAAATTGTTCACGAGTACCATGATAAGCTGTGGGAGAACAACGCAAACAAGTTTATTTATGAGATTTTTGATTGGGTGATGTTGCCCCTGCACATCATCATTTTTGGTCTTTCACCACCCCGCATCTCGGATAGCATTGCTGCGAATCTAAGTCATATCACGGACTGGTACATGGAGGAGAAATTATCCTATTTTAGAGTGTTAGGAGCCATTGTCCCTCCTTCGGCACTACCGCTGTTCATTCCCGACAAGCTGGCCTGTCGAGAGATTGCTCGGAAAATAGTAATCGGCGGAGTGAGCAAAGAGCTCAAAGCGTCAGCCAAGAAGGTATGGCCATCTTTTCCTATTCGGCTAAATTCATATTCATTATTAGATTTGGGCATGCTAAGCCTGAAGCTGCAGCCATTGAAGACTTGAGCCTAGAATCTATCGAGTACAAAAATCATGATCCCCAGGGAGTTGTAATCAATCATTTGGGGAGTTGTGGATTAAAGAGATTCGAACATGAATAGTCGCCTTCAGATGATGTTTTCCGAGGGGCGAAGTCCTATTCGGAGGTGCAATTTCGAATCGGATCCCTAGCACCTGAAGACAGGACCTCAGTTTTAAAATTTCAGGAGCACAGGAAACGATGTCTCCCCGTGGTGCTGGGAGGTTTGGGACTTTCCAAGGGGAAAGAAAAAGAGGCCGAAAGTTCTGAAGGACAAACCTCTAACCCCGAGAAACAAAAGGAGAAGAATCCAGAAAAGGTGAAGAGTCCTGAGTAGGAGAAGAATCCAGAAAAAGAAAAGAGTCTTGAGTGGGAGGAAAATCCTGGAACAGAAAAAGAGACCACTGATCCTCCCAAGGAGCATAGTCCGGAGGTGGAGATAAAGGACACAGCCCCACCAGAAACTCAGACTTCAGAAGCAAGTACGAAGACCTATGACCCCCCGAAAGAGAGAGATCCACTCAGCACACCAGGGAAGGGTGCGAAGCAGATTGGGCAACCCATTGCCTCTGTCACACCATTGCAATCGACCCAGGGAAGCGTTGGCGAGGGATGGATATTTGGTGAAGAACTGAGACCTATAAGGGTAGAGGAGCTCCCTCCTAATGAATTCTTCTTTGACAAAAAGAGGAAAGCTGTGGTGAAGCGTGAATTTTATCAGGAGGGAGAGTCCACGGTTAAAAGATTCAAAGTGATGGCCGATGGGATGAACAAGAAGAAAGATGAATTTGCCACTGAAATTGCAGGAACGCTGGGAGCGTATGCAACAACAAATCAATTCTCGGTTGAAATGTTAAAGAAGCAGCTCAAGGAAAAAAATCTCCTGATTAAGACTCTAGAGGCCAGGGTGATTTCAGCTATGGAAGACGCTAAGAGTCAAGCGAGTGGAGCAGTAGAGCTGGCCAAATTGGCCGACAAAAAAGAAATTGAAGTCCTCAAGACCAAGCTCGAACAAGCAAATTCTATAATCCGAGATGGTCGAGTACAATCGTACCAACAGAGGGATAAGATTACACAGTTGCAGGTCATGGAAAACAAGGAAGTTGACATCGAGATCATTAAATCTCGAGCAACTGATATTCGGAGCAAGATCTCCTCTGCTCAACAGAGCCTGCTAGACAAAGTAGGAGAGATTCGAGAGGACTGTTTGTTAATACAACGAATCTCTGAGAATCTGATTAACAAAGAAAGGAACGTAGAAGCTGCTTGGGTCGCTTTCCAAGAGGCAGTCATAGCGACCAACAACAGGTTTACAGGGCCTCCTAGGCTCACCATTTTCGAACAAACCAGGGGTAATATCTTGTTAAAGAACTGGGAGCAGGATATTACTTTAAGCAAAGAGCAGGCTCAAAAAGTGGCAAATTCGTTAGAAGAGGCCGTCAATAACATAAATGGTGAGCAGTTAGGGATAGATATTTGAGGTGACACAGAGGTGCTAAGACAGACGAATATAGACCGGATTTCTCTCGACCTAAAGGAGGAGAATGACAAAAATTCAGCGGAAATCTCCAAGATGGACAGGGTAGACCCAGCTCAAATCTACAAACATTTGATTCAGCCTAGTGCACAACTTGGCGCCCTTGAACTCGTTGATATACAAATAAATGATAAACTTCCCCAGTTGGCCCGAGAGTGCTATCTTGCTGAAGCCCGTTGTCAGGCCGAGCCTTCACAGCTTGTGACCCAGTTTGTGGACAAGTGTATCATGTACACTGAATCCATGCGAGGACAGGGACCTAGCACTTCTTGAAGATAGAATGGGTGAAGTGGAATTATCTCGCTCCCCCCAACTGTCAATGCAAAGCCTTCACAACTTGTATTTCATTTTTTAGACAAGTGTATAGTATATATTAATTCTAAGCAAAAACAAGCACCTGGCACCTTTTTGTAAACAGATTCAGACAGATGGAGTAATTTCGCTCTTTGAACCGAGAGGCAAACTTTGTATAAATAGATCTCAAAAAGAAGAGATAAAGGCTGGAATTTTTGGGAGGACTAACTGTAAGAGAGTTTTTTTCATTAAAGGAGTTAATACAAGCAATTTGAAGATTCTCGACTTTGTCACGACTGTGTTGCAAGTTTGTTTCGTCATGTTCTTTGTTTCTTTTCATTTTGCTCTACATAATTGATATGTATCACTATAATTTAGTATGACCACTACTATGGTGAAAGGTTTGCATCTTTTTTGTAATTGTCTCTTGTCTTTCCTCTGCACCAGCTATCAGCGGGTGTAAGACCAATTTACACTTACAGAATTTTATCTTTCTTTACACTAAGTCAATTATGTTTATGTCAATTTCTTCTTCTATGTATACGTGAGTTTTCCACTGATAGGAACTTCGCGTCAGCTACAGCTTAATGTTTTCTCCCATCTTATGTTATTTTTATCAAAAACAACACAGTTACAGGGAAGGTCCTTCAATTTGCATTTTTATTTCGTTTTTTCATGCAAAGGGTTTCTCTTTATTTCATCCGAATTGAAACAACAAATAAACTCTTTCTTTAAAAACCATTTCTATGTTGAACTGTTGCTCAATGACTGTTCCCGCAGCAACTCAACCAAATATTCAACCCAGATTATCTAGTCAAATACATATCACTTTAAACCTCTTAGACACAATCCTTAAAACTGCGAACACCCAGGACGAATTGGAACAATCATGGGCATCCATTGAGCGTGACATAACTGCTCAAGAGAAGTTGGAGGCTAGACGCCGAGAACATAGAAATCTGCCCTAGTTTCCCATACCAAAGGTTAGTATAATCCTGTATCAAACTTTTGTATACTTTTAGATGCCTTGACACTGTGCTTTAAGCCTTAGTACAGACTCAGGAACAACATCTTTCTGGCGCCACTGCCGGGGAACGAAGTTACGAAATCTTTTCCCTGGGAGAACGACAAAATATTTCGTAGATAAGTGTTACTCTTTGATAGTGAACATAGAGTGCACATAATTTTAAGGCTTTTTAAATCTTTCACTTGGCGACTCCAGTAAAACGCAAACTGGCATCTGGTAGAAGGCATACCAGACAGAACCTGGGTGACAAGCTCATTGCACCTGTTAATAATCCCGAGAAAATTTTAAAGGCGAGAGGCTCGTTAGAGGCAACTGCTTCGGTTAATAAACCCAAAAATCCACTTGTAAAGACTAAATTCCCTTCAGAACCTCTCACTTCCCATAGCCCTCTGTCTGATACCAAAGATCTGGAATTAGACTACTCGGAATTTAGGAGTGAGCCACGTCAAAATTTCCTGTCTATAAACAAGGGGAAAGGTCCTTTGGAAAGATCGTTATCTTTTGACATAACATCCTTTCTTCATCAAAACTTCCCTTTTTCACCTGATTCAAAAGAGTGTGCTACCCCCCCATTTTTTAGCCCTAAGTCGATGGCGGGCATTGGAGGAGGAGGTGGAGGAAATCCAAATGTCCCTCCTCCCGGAGTATTTGCAAAGGTAGCAGCAAGATACGCTCCCCTAGTTTTACCCGTTCACCTCCATGATTTACCTGAAAACTACATCAAAAATCTTCCTAAGTTCACTGGGGAGGGAGACCTAACCGCAGCCGAGCATATAAACTTCTTTGACCAATTCGTAGACATATGCGGTATCGAGCACGAGGATGTCTATTCAAGACTACTCGTCCAAACCTTCGAAGGATAGGTCCGAACTTGGTTTCGGAGTCTTCTTGCAGCTTCTATTCGAACATATAACGCCTTGGAAGACGCTTTCCTCAGACAATGGGGAGAGCGAAAGGATCACTTATATTACCTTACCGAATTTGGGTCCCTAAGGAAGAAGAACTCAGAAACAGTAATGGAATTTATTCTGAGATTTAACAAACTGTATAACAAAATTCCAGTCGCTGTTAAACCTTCCGAGCCCTCAGCCAAAGTGACCTTTGTAGGAGCTTTCGAACCTGACTTTGCATTACTTTTGCGAGAAAGGAGAGGAGCCACACTGAATAGAATACAGGATGATGCTGTCAAAATTGAATCTAATATGATGGCTTCCGGTAAGCTAAAGACTAAAGTTGAGATAGTTAACCGTGACAATAGACGCTATAGGGAACCAGCAGGTCCTTCTGGGTCGAATAAATACATTGACGACAGAGTGGATGACATGGCCAGAATAATTAAAGATCTGTCCAACAAAATATATAGAATGGAGTTGGATCAGGCTAAAGCTGATTCTTCTAACAAAAGGGACTTCAGGAGAAACCCAAATCCCCAAAATCAACAAAGGCAAATAAAAAATGAAGATCAAAAAATTCAAGCTCCACTAAAAAATGAAAATTTTATAGGAGCAGGTGACCTTCAAGATTTCGGAGATTCGGAAGATGAAGTTGCATGTTTCGGAGATGAATGTTCGCAACCATTTCTGACCAAGGAAGACTATGAGAAATCTTTGAATACTCCTCAACGGTCTAATGAATAAGAAGAAGGTGATCCCACTGATCTGTGTATATTTCAACCAGAAGAAGAAATAATAGCGGCTGACGTTCAACCCAGGTACAATCTGAGATCAAAAAATAAGCCCACTTCAACTAACCAACCTAAGAAAATCCTGCCAAGGGATCAATCTCGTGAACCTCTTTTGCAAGAAGCATTGTTACCCAGCAATAAAGTCAAGATAACAAAGACTCAAGAGTCTGAGGTGAGAAAGGTTGAAACCCAAACAAAGGAAACATAGCCGATAGATAAAGTTACATCTGAGACTAAGGTCAAAAGTGATAAATTAATTCAGACAAACAAATCGGAAGAAAAAACCTCGGAAGTCTTAACCAAAGAAACGGACAAGGCCAATGCTTCTTACAATTTTGAAAATGAATTAAACAAGATTAAGATACTGATTCCTTTGGTAGAGTTAGCGAAAAACCCAACTTATCGCAAGCAAATTGCCAAAGTGATGGGTGTTTATGAGCCCGAGAGTCACTCTGACGTTATCAACCTAGAATATGACAGACCTAACATCACCTTTGGTCCCCACTTTGAGGGATCCAAGGACAACGTTGCTCCTTTCTATATCACCCTGAATATACATGACCAACTGCTACATAACTGCATGTTAGACTCCGGGGCTTCACATAATGTTATGCCCAAAATGCTAATGGAGAGGTTGGGCCTCCAGATCACTAGACCCTATGGAGATATATACTCCTTCGATTCAAGAAAGGTTAAATGTATGGGAATGATAAAAGATCTGGTTGTTTCCCTGGCTCAAGTCCCAATCAAGAGTGTCTTGATGGATGTGGTTATTGCAGATATTCCCCCCAAATATGGTATGTTTTTATCCATATCATGGGGAGCGAAGTTGGGAGGTTCTCTGCAATTGGACATGTCATATGCCATAATCCCTGTATTCAGTGGTCAGTTTACTCGATTGTACAGAGAAACAAGATTGGCATATACTATCAACGATCCTCAGAATCCAAATAATTTTCCCATTTATGTCGCCGACCAAGATCTGGGAAATTGCATATTATCTTTCGATGATGGTTTAAATGGATGTCCAAAAGAACTTGATATGAAGCAAGAAGAGCTTAGCCCCTTGACTGAAGAACTATGCAAAAGTGGTCTCTGGAAGATGTACTTTGATGGTGCTTCATCTTCTGAAGGAGCTGGTGCTGGCATACTTTTTATAGCACCTGAAGGTAAGTTTATCGTCCCTTTCTCATACCTCTTACAGTGGGACATAGATTACACCAATAACGTATGTTAGTATGAAGCATTAGTCTTAGGTTTAGAGGCTGCAAAAAAGTTAAACATAAAGAATGTGGAGGTTTACGGTGATGCTGAATTGATAGTGAAACAAGTAAACCGACAGTACCTAGCCAAACATCCCAGATTGAGAACATACAGAAATTGCATTTGGGATTTAATGGAGAATTTTTTCTCATCTATAAAAGTCCATTTTATTCCTCGCACAGAAAATCTACATGCTGACGCATTGGCTAAAGCAGCCTCGACCTTTTCCCCTCCCACAAATGTTAAGTTGAAATATCATATTGAAATCAGGTATAAACCCTCCATACCAGACAACGTCCGACACTGGCAGGTCTTTGAAGACGNAAGAACTTGATATGAAGCAAGAAGAGCTTAGCCCCTTGACTGAAGAACTATGCAAAAGTGGTCTCTGGAAGATGTACTTTGATGGTGCTTCATCTTCTGAAGGAGCTGGTGCTGGCATACTTTTTATAGCACCTGAAGGTAAGTTTATCGTCCCTTTCTCATACCTCTTACAGTGGGACATAGATTACACCAATAACGTATGTTAGTATGAAGCATTAGTCTTAGGTTTAGAGGCTGCAAAAAAGTTAAACATAAAGAATGTGGAGGTTTACGGTGATGCTGAATTGATAGTGAAACAAGTAAACCGACAGTACCTAGCCAAACATCCCAGATTGAGAACATACAGAAATTGCATTTGGGATTTAATGGAGAATTTTTTCTCATCTATAAAAGTCCATTTTATTCCTCGCACAGAAAATCTACATGCTGACGCATTGGCTAAAGCAGCCTCGACCTTTTCCCCTCCCACAAATGTTAAGTTGAAATATCATATTGAAATCAGGTATAAACCCTCCATACCAGACAACGTCCGACACTGGCAGGTCTTTGAAGACGGAAAACAAATTCAGAAATTTGTTATAGCAATAGGTGAATTCTCTGAAACCCATCCAGACCAAGAAAACCAAAACGACCCGATGTGGGTCATGCGAGAAGATGAAGATCCTGAGACTTTCCGAGAAAAAATAGCCGATCATCGCATGTTGGTCCTCAAAAATAACCAAATCTTGAAAGGCTTAATTCCTTTGGAAAGACTCTTCGATCAGAACGACATACCTGTGAAATCCACTTTGCAACCCCAACCAGAAGAAGTGGAGGATTGTGACATAGGAACTGGAAAGGAAGCCAGAATCGTAAAGATATCTAAATTGCTCCCTCCCAAGGTAAAGGACCAGTATAGAGACTTACTCAAACAGTATAAAGATGTTTTCACCTAGTCCTATGATGAGCTTCGAACATATGATACTTCTATAATTGAGCACAAGATACCTTTGAAACCCGGAGTTAAAGCTTTCAGACAGAAGCTCAGGCAATTTAACCCCATTTTGTTGCCTATTATTGAAAAGGAAGTGAAGAAGCTTTTAGATGTGAAAATAATTGTACCTCTAAGATACTCAGACTGGGTGGCGAATTTGGTCCCCGTCAGAAAAAAGAACGGAGAAATTAGACTGTGTGTAGATTTCTGGAACCTGAACAGATCCTCTCTTAAAGATAATTATCCACTTCCTAAAATGGATCACGTCCTGGAAAGGGTGGTTGGAGAAAATCGAATGTCTATGATAGATGGGTTTTCTGGATACAACCAAATCGCCATGAACAAACAAGACAGAGAAAAAACCTCTTTTACCACACCATGGGGTACATTCATGTATGATAAAATGCCTTTTGGTTTAATGAATGCAGGGGCTACCTTCCAGCGCGCTATGGATATCGCTTTCATTGGAGAAAGAGATAAATTCATGGTAATCTATCTTGACGATTTGACGGTTTTTTCTAAAACCGATAAAGAACATTTGGTCCATTTAAAACAAACTTTCGAAAAATGCCGCAGGTATGGGTTATCTTTGAATCCAAAGAAATCACTTTTCTCTATGCAGGAAGGTAAGCTTCTGGGGCACATCATATTTAAAAGTGGGATCAAGATTGATCCTAAGAGGGTTGAAGCGATTCAAACTATCAGTATTCCTAGAAACGTCAAAGAAATTCAATCCTTCTTAGGTACTATAATTTTTTTAAGAAGATTTCTACCCAATTTTGTTGAGATTGTCAAATTGATCACAGGTATGCTGAAGAAAGATAGTAGAGTAAATTGGACGACCGAAGCTAAGGCATCATTTGAGCGTATCAAAAAGGTCATCAACAAGGCACCTGTGTTAACAAGCCCATATTATTTGAGAGATTTTCTCATCTTCTCATTCGCTTCCGAACATACTATCGCCGCAGTATTGCTGCAAAAAGATGATGGAGGTTTCGAACACCCGATCGCGTTTTTTAGCAAGAGCCTCAGAGACACCGAGCTAAAATATAATATAATGGAAAAACAGGCGTACGCGATAGTGAAAGCACTAAAAGCATTCAGAACTTACGTTCTGCATTCAAAAGTTATCGCGTACGTACCAACTAGTGTTGTGAAGGATATATTGGTACAGCCGGATAGTGATGGAAAACGAGGGCGTTGGCTCGCTAAAATACAAGAATTCGATCTAGAAATCAAGCCAACCAAATTGATAAAAGGAAAGGGTCTGGCCAAACTCCTGGCTGAGTCGAACCTTAGAGCTCTTGACATCAATTGCCTACAAGGAGAAGATGAAGATACTCACTTACAAGAGCCAGATGACCAGACCTATCCAAACAAGGTTGAAGAAAAATTCACGTCGTCAGGCTGGTATAAAAATATAGTTTTCTATTTGTTGAACCTGAAATGTCCAAATGGACTCACACCAGCCAAATACAGAACTCTAAAACTCCATGCTGTAAAGTATTGCATCTCAGAGAATCAACTGTACTGGAAGGATCCACTCGGGTTCTTACTGGTCTGTCTGGTTGAGACGGAACCTCCATTGGTCATAGAGGAATTCCATGAAGGAATCTGTGGAGGACACCATGCATGGAGAGCCACGGCCTACAAGATCCTGAGTGCCGGATATTATTGGCCAAAACTATTTTCGGATGTTAATGCCAAAGTACGTGCCTGTCACTCATGTCAAGTATTCGTTGGTAAGCAGAAACTCCCTGCATTACCACTCGTTCCAGTCAAAACCGAAGCCCC
>SNQJ01S0212139.1:0-12103 GCA_010110895.2 Picea sitchensis | reverse complement strand
TTCTGGCTAGCTTTCAACGCAATAAGCAGGAAACGGTTGTTTCTAAAATTTAGAATATGGATTTTCATGGTTAAGTATATGGTGATTGCTTTATTAATCCAATCCCTCTAATTCTGACTAGCTTCTGATGCTATGACTAGCTTCTGATGCTATAACCAAGAGTCTGAGATTTCTAAGTTTTAGAATACAGAGTTTTGTAGCTTTAATTGGATGATTTCTTTAGCTTCCCCTTGGGGTTCTGCTTCTCTCAGCACCGATAGAGCAGGGAACCATTTCATAGTTAGATAACAAGTAAAGTTTCCCCTGTCTGTAGATAGAAACAAATAAATTATATTAATGTCACAAATGATCAAAATAGTAAATGGAACAGTAAAAGTACAACCAGCATAGAATAGTCAAGAGGGAGCACCTAATGCATCTTCGATTAAATCTAATAAACTAAAATATAGTAGGAAATCATTCACCCATAGAGTGGGAAAGCTTGTCAAAACAGCTAAAAGAATACAACCCAAATTGAAATCCAGAGTAAGTAACTCTGTGTTGTTCTTGATGCTAACCATCACAAATTAGTATCAGGAGCATCGGTCGGAGTATCAATATATAGGAAGTCCCTGAGGGAGAGTCAAAGAATGTTATCTGGAGAATGGCATGGGCTGAGGCGAGCCGGTGGAACTATCCGCAGGGTAACAGATTGCTATGTGCTCTCCTAACAGTTAAGGCTGACAAACCATTGGTAGAACTGATGAAGTTGGTAAGACGAGTGTGGGGAGAAAGTCTGAATCTAGTGTACGTAGGAGTTCATTTTCTCCAAGTGGCGATGGTTGGATCTAAGTATGCTGGTTCAGCTGGTAGAAGTGCATCTCCTGACAGTCTTGACAGTACCTCCACCATCTACCTAAGAGTTTGCATGACATTTTATACCACTGTCATCAAAGAGAGGTTGAAAGAAAATAATCAAGCAGCTCAGCCTAAAGGGTTCCTCCTGTACAGTCTGGCCGTGGAAAACTGTCATCCCCCGAAGAAGTACAAGCATAAATGATCACGGTAACTAAAAGAGAAAGATAGACTCCCTAACATCCCGGAAGATGTTGGGGATTCACATTGTGAGCAGGAACATAAAACTTTTTCAAACTATATTGCCTGATATCAGTCAGAAGGTATCTGATGTTTGTCCAAAATTCAAATCTAACAGATGTCCCAAAAGTAACTCATATCATGTTGCCGCTAAATCAGAAAATTGAAAACACCCACACCCATGTAGGGCATTGGTTCATTTGTGAGGTTGACAGAAAATTAAGCCGCCCATCAAGGCTCTATTATCCCTGTGGTATGCCCTACCCAAATGGCATGCGTTTCAAAGGGATGACGCCTGGTGTAAGCCCTGGCAACCTGGCACCTAAACCAGAGGAAGTCCGCTCTATGCACCCTCGCAGTAAGTTTCTTTAAGCGATTCCAATCAATAAAACATCAGAAAATGGAACAGAACCAAATCAAGTTTTCCATTTTTCCTTCGAAAAAATATTTGTAAACCATGCCAAGAACAAACCCTCAGACCATGCACTAATTCTTCCGTAAATCCAGTTGACATAATTAGAAGAAAATCAGATTTGTAAAGCATAAGTAGACAATGGGGACATAACTCATTAACATTTCGGGTAGAATCCATACTAAACAAAGAGCAAAAGTGTACTGAAAAATGGGGTTAAAAGAAACTTACATTGAAAGCTGTTCATCGGAAACTGCATCCAATATCCAAAGAGACAACAGGAATCAGAGCAGCAACACAACTGACATGAATAATCCAAAGGAATTAAATGATCAGTTCGAAAAGAAATCGTAACAAATTTCAAAAGAAATGAGCGTGGAAAAGACCTGAATTAGATGCCTTGATGCTTCTGAAAACTGAGTCTCCTGCTGCAGCGGCTGCCATGGTTTAGCATATATGCCTTTTAAAAACGGTGTATTTAAAAAAGACCGATAGTACTTCATAAAAAAAAATGGATTACGAGGGTTGGGGTTTCTTTTTAATTTTTTTTATAAAAAATGGATTACGAGGGTTGGGGTTTCTTTTTAATTTTTTTTATAAAAAATGGATTACGAGGGTTGGGGTTTCTTTTTTTAATTTTTTTTATAAGAAGAGGATTACGAGGGTTGGGGTTTCCTTTAATTTTATTTTTTTTCTAAAAAGAGAATAGATATTCTAGTTCCACGGAGAGTAGTTAGGGGCTCCACATTTTAGTATGGGGATATGTTAAGGGGTTGGTTTGATGAGATGTTAGTATGATTAATAAAAATAAAGTAGGTTTAATTTAATAAAAAAACTAGTATACTTGGTTGAAAGGCAACGCCCAAAAGAACATTATAGAATATTTAGTTAATTTTTTTTTATAAGTATATTATTTCATGAGTAGCATTGTAATGGTATATTAATTATGAGTAGAAAAGTGATTTGTTGCAAAGTGTTTCGGTCAAAGTATGATTGATAGGTATTTGGTATTAAATATTTGAAACAATTTTATTTCATGTATAGAAGTATGGGCCAAGTCGAACAGTTTATGTATAGAAGTGCGATTACAACATAGAAAAATCTTGAAAGTAAGTGACAAAGAACATAAGCGTGCCTCTTGTTTTTTTGTAGTGAAACATAAACAATAACCTTCATTTTTTCATAGCATTCAAAGGAGAATGTTGGTGTTATTCGCATTCCTTCTATAGTAGTAGTGTGTGACATTGTCGTGAAGGTAAAGCCTTGACGTTCAATGTTTCCAATGTCAATGGTAGACCTTGTTAAGGTCATGCCTTGAGATTTATGTATAGTCAATGCCTAGGTCATCTTAAGAGGGATTTGTTTATTGTTACTCCTTTGTATGGGTGGAATTGGTACATGCTTTGTTAGGTTTGGTCCCATGGAGGGCCAATGTATTTATCAAATGCCACAACAACATATGTTGGCAAATGTGGAGGGTTAGTTCTTGGTGCATATACAATTTGCATGACTACTCCAAGAGCACCATTGACTAATCATGCCTGGACCCATAAATTGCAGGATAACATAACTCGTTGGCCTATGCATAGCAATACATGTTTTTCCAATTGGTCATCATCATGAAGGTGTGCATTTGAAGCACCGAGTAATTCCGCGGCACTACGTGCGATTGGCTTATTCAAGGATTGAAACATAAACCTGATATGGTTGTCCACAAGAATGTTTATTATGTTTGTTGTAAATAGGTGGATTGAATAATCAAACATGTGAAGTTATTTAATGGATAATAATTTGTCAATCATAGATTGAAGTAGGTTCCAATCATCAATTGTTGGTGTAGCATTGTGAATGTTGGCTAACAATTGGGGGAAGCGGGACTGGGTGACAGAGATGCCTTGTTGTCGGAATAATGTTTCCAACTTGATTACAATGATAAAGGTTGTCCATAAGCTCCTCCCTGGAGTTGCTCCTGCATAAAGAGGTTTGTCCATCACTAGTGGCAATTGACCCAAGTCGCCCATAAGAATTATTGAGTAGTAATCGAGTGAGCAATGGTTTTTTTTTTCTGGAAATGCCTCATGACAACGACTTTCAATTTGTACAAAAATTCTAGATCCTATGAAGCTCATCTCATTAATTAGAATGTAGTGAATATGTTTCATCTCTTCTTGGAACACTATAAGGGATTGATTTAAAATTTATGTTATGACCTTTTTTTTTTTTTCTACTTTGATTTAAAATGAAACATGAATTTAGTCCTATATAAACGCTAACATGTCAGTAACTCTAGATTTCCAAGCTGCACTGCAATGTTGTTCATTTGATACTTTCTAAAGGACATACTCTAATGTGTTCGAAATATAAATAGCTTCTAAACGTGTATGATTGGTTCAAGAGGACAAATTAAGCAAAAGCGTGAGTTTTAAATGTCATGTTGCATGATTCAATTGTTATTCACATTTATCATCGGTTCTATGGCTATCCATTGACATGTTGAATTTTTACATGTTTGGCACATTATCTATATTTAGAACCAGTGTCTAAAAAATAACTGAAGTTGAACTCAATATTTGGTGGTTCTATATCACCAAGAATCTAGGTGAATAAATATTTAAGATCTATAAAACATAAACAATTTTGTTTATTGCATGCTTGAAGACCTTCAAGACAACATATGCACCTAATCCCACTTTTCCTAAATATATCACATTGTTGTTCATTTGATATTAATCCAACATGAAATGTGAATCAAGACATACTATATTTAAAAATATGAAATACAAGTTTTATGAAATATTTTTCAAATCCTTCTAAGATATTCATTGTTGTACATTCATCCAATCCCATGGACATAATTAAATACTCCAATACCACATAAAAATGATTCCATTTGATATTAATCCAACATGAAATGTGAATCAAGACATGCTATATTTAAAAATATGAAATAAGTTTTATGAAATATTTTTCAAATCCTTCTAAGATATTCATTGTTGTACATTCATCCAATCCCATAGAAATAATTTAAATACTCCAATACCACATAATAATGGTTCCAATTCTGAATCACTAGTTGTACATTGGATTACCAATGTAGTTAATAAAATTTGTAGAACCTATCAAATAAACTAAATTTGAAGCTTAGCCTAGCATAGTTAATTACATGGTAAAAAGAAATCATTGGACAATCATCAAGTAATATACACTCATCATAAAAATAAACACAAGCTTAAAAAATAAATAGACAAGTCATGTGATAGACATTCATTTGCATCCAAGTGTAAAAACTTATCTTCATTATGTATTCAGATTTGTTTAGATTTAGAATTTATACAAAATTTTAATATTATTTTTCTTAATAAAATTTAAATTAAACATTATTTAAACATAAATTACAACATTTTAATATAACCCTTGAATAATAAAATTTAAATTTAACATTATTTAAACATGAGTTATTGAATATTTTCCATTTTAAAATTTTCATTTCAAACCATTAAAAAAATAAATTCATAAAAATCGTCTCAAAACATTCAAAATAGTAAAAAATTCAAAACTTTATTCTTAATTGTTTTAAAGTTAACATAATTATTAATAAAATTAATAAATATTTTTAAGACTTTAAATTTAGTATCAAACCAACAACTACAAAATCTTATATTTTCGATTAGAATATTTCCATAACTATTTCCTAACAAAAAATACGCAATTGGATTATACCCACTTCGGAATATACACGTCTACATATTCAAAATACAATATTTTAGTACTATTTCTAATAGAAAATACTCACAAACAAAAATCCATGGTGTATTCCCAGCTTGGGATGTTGTACTTAGTGGATCAACAACACCTTCAAGATTTTAAGAATAGGTAACCGGAATTGGATAAACCGACACAAACAAATAAGATATACCCCACGTTTTACGTCGTGATATGGTTTGGCAACACCGTCATTAATTTTGCAAAATTAGGATATAGATTTCAGAGGGGGCCTGTGAAGGAAGTTTCATTAAATTTTAGACTCCATAAAATAAAGGGCACGAGGGGAACAAGTGCCTACTTCATAAACACAAGATTTATTAATTTCAATGTAATTACTTGTTCTAGTGACCAAATTGGACACCGACAAATCTATCTAGATGAGATGACAACAACATCCCACCTTGCCTCCATAAATTTCACTTGTGCTTCCCATTTCTAGCTAACAGTCATAGTAAATGATGGTCATCGATCAGTGGAATTGCAAGTGCCACATTTGATTGGGCAACTTTGTTGTCATTACACGTTGTGTTGGTTATTGACATATTGCGTCCATACCAGAGGCTCGTCGGAAACCATTTTCGAGCAACTATGTCATCATTACATGTTGCATTGGTTATTGACATAATGCATCCATACCAGAGGCTCGTCAAAAACCATTTTCAACTGGGATGGACAGAGATAGAAAGGTTGGTCATTTTTTAGGAATATGTCCCATTCCGAGCTTAGTATTTCCTTCCTCCTTGCACCAGGCTTCTTGCTCGACTATCAACCACCTTTGAATATTGAACAATACACATGGTTGAGAAACAAGGTGGGTATTTGCCCAAGATCCTATTTTGGTTGCCTAATTTTTGTACCTTGGGGGTATGAACGAAATTTGAATGTTTAAGGAAATCTCAATCCCTAGTCACAGGAAATCCTCATCTTATATCATATTTATCACTTACCCATAGACATATAAAAGATACGAGTTCAGATGCCTCTAAGTTGTCCATATTTGCTACCTATGATTCATTAACTTATATAGCAAGGAAAAGCTTTTACTATTCAATGGTTTGTGCATACAAGCATCGACCCAACCTTCCCTACCAACACACATGACCTCTCTTTTGTAACCCATACAACCTCCTTTGCAACAAAATGGTGGCATCCATAACCGCTCGAAGGAAGGAAATAAATTTCACAGTTGCTCAACATGGCCATTCGATATCTACATACAACAACAATGTTGGAAGAAGTAAGGGATTGATACCATACTCGCGAAATTACAGAGGAAGTGTAATTTGTAAGTTAAGATAAATTTTCACGACTTAGTTGTTGTTTGCTTGTTGTATTTCCATTTTTTTGGAGTTCCCCTTGTCTTCTATCTGCTATACTCCTTTGCAACTTCGTTCTCCCTCACCACAGGTCATGCCCTCCCTCTCTCGTTTATGAATTCTCTCACACCCATGCCCAGCTTCAAGAAGCTCTTTGAAAATGCATTTGGTTTGGTTCAATGTTTAATGGACTACAAATGTTGATTAAACTTAAAAGGTTTTCAATCTAAAATGGATTTGCCCCAATAGTTAATGTGTTGCAACTTGGAATGGATGAAGGGTTTGCCCCGGAAGAGGTCGTGTTTAATTTCTCGTAATTTCATGTATCCGACGACGGATACCAAGAAATGGGTGTTTTCTCAAGGAAGTGTCTTGGAGTTGGATTCCATGCAGACTCTTTTATTCACTCTCACAACATTTCGATTTATTTGTGGTGAATGGACATTTTATTAGGGCATCATAGGGAATGGATGTCCATGGGTTCAACGAAGGATTTCTGGGGTTATCGTTGCTTTCTCCTGTTCTGTTATTTTCAGCTTCATCGGATGCTAAGGATATCATAAGCTCAGTATCTGAAGACAATTCATTGGGTGGAGTTAGTACCGAGTTCGAAAATTATAAGAGAATACTTATTGAGGTGAATACCCTGATTTTATTGCATACAATTGTGTGAAGTTTATGTTTTTATTGTGAATTGTAATGAGTAGATAATTCGAGGAATCGGGTTTGAGTTAGTGTTTGGATTGGCTTTTATGCCTTTTTATGTGCCTCTAGAGGTCCCTAGAATTCAACATGTGACTACTTGTTGGCATAGAGAATTGAAAACAGTTTTGCCTTCAGATCAATCTTCGTCCATTCTTTCACATACACATATCCAAATCGCCTCCTCTTGAACGTATGGCAAGAAGAGTTGTTGTACTATGTTTTCATTGATGTCAAAGGGTTGATGTCAAGTATTGTCATAGTGATGTGTTTGTATCATTGATATATTGATTATTGGTTATATGGTCATTGATGTAATTGTTTTCAAAGGGTTGATGTGAAGTGGTGTCATAATGATGTGTTGATATTAAAGGGAGGTGTATCATTGATGTCATGTCATGGTTGATAGGAAGAACCAAATGGATAAACTCCAAAGTAGTCCCCTTATGGTGAAAGCCCTCATAGGAGGACACTCTTGGATAAAATTCTCAAAGTGGTCCCCTTATGGTGAAAGCCCTCACGGGAAGATGCCTTGTGAAGTCCAAATGGTTAGGTGGTTGAGTATCCCAATAGTGTAGTTAGGGAACCCAAGTTTGATTAAGGAATAATGTACTGAAGATCAATGAATTTGCAGAAGAAACTATTACATATGGATAGTATATGTCATGTCGTTTCTAGTGATATGTGGAACATCACATAACTCCTCACAGTTAGAGAGTTATGGCCATGTGAAGTTGGAGAACCCTCATGAGTTATCTAGAAGCCCCTAGAAGGTAAAAGAAGTCAAATTATTCTAGATGCTTCTAGAATAAGTTGACCAGACAAAGTGGTTAGCCATGGGTTAAGTGGTTGCAACAAGAAAACAATTAAAAATAAATTAGTTGCAACTAGAAGTGGAGAGTTTCCTATTTGTGGATAAAGTGGTTAAGTGGACAAAGTTGCTAAGTGGAGAAAGTGGTTAAGTGGATACTTCTAGAGGAAGTGTTACACATCAAAATTCCTCACTTTGATAATGTCACATTCTCATTGGCGTAAGTGTCGCACTTTTGCCGCAAGTGTCATAAGTGTCACATTCTCGTTCTATAAGTGTCGCATCATGAATGACACCATGAAAACACTTGATACAACCCCTAAAACATGTTAGAAGAAGAAGCCCCATCATCTGGCAATCGAAACAAATGTTTTTCTATGAGAATTTTTTTCTATGAGAATTGCTCATCTTGGCAACTTTTGGGAAGATCAGTGCTCCCTTGCTCATATACAGGAAGCGCTAGTGCTCCTTTCCCATCTCACAGAGAGCGTTGTAGCGCTCTGTTGCCCATTCTAAGGGAGTGTCGAGTTAGTTGAGCAAATCTTGGAAGAAATCCCATTTTCTTCTAAAGACAGTTATGGATGGATTGAGTTGGTTTGCCTAGGCTGCATCTAAGGGAGATATCACAATTATTGGAGCCATATCCTCAACTAATTCCAAATATACCCAAGGTGGTTGAGCCTTTCAAAGCCTATAAATGGAGGCATTCTCATGGTGAACAAGAAGGAAAAAATCAACAAGGCATTGTTATTTTGATTATGGATCTTTCGAGCAAGGGTTGGACGAGGAGGACTTGGAGAGGCTACTGCAACATCATATGAAGGTTGTAAGTTTCCTTTTGAATTTCTCATTAATATACTTGGCCTATTTCCTTCTAGTATGTGTTTACATGTACTTGTCTATGCTTGTCTTAATCTTCATAGATAGGTTGATTTTGTCTAATCCATTAGAGTAGGGGATAGTCGTTTGTTCCTTGTTGTCTATTGCAGGTACTATTTGGAACTCGTGGATTAGAGCAGCTTGGACAAACGTCCTAAGTGAGGTACATCATACTTCCTCTCCTTCTTTCTTTTTCGATGGATAAAATGAATCTATAGGAATGTTAGTGTCCAAAGGTAGTTTTTTGTCTTGGTAGAGGGGTTTGTACTCCAAGGGAAAGTTCACTTGTCCGCAGGGGAATATTTTCATAACAGAAATTGGCGACTCCAGTGGGGAAGAAATTTCTATTTTTTCTTTCCTTGGTTCATTTGTGACCTTTGCCTATCCTTAGATCTTGTTTGTTGATTTAATTTGTCCTTACATATTTTTATCTTTGTTAAGACTGTCTCACAAAGTCTCTTACTAACTTTCCCTGAGTTACTGAGCTTTTTGAGTTTTTCCCAAACTTTTCTCAGGACTATCACCCCTCTACAATTTAAGTCAGAGCGTTGTTGCTTGATCAACGCTCCCCCAGAGTCTATCAGGGAGTGTTGTAACACTCTAGTGCTTTGTTTACCAGAGCACCGATTTTTCTTCCTTTGAAAAATTGCAGACTTTCTTGCTTTTTGGGCATAGTCCTTGGATATTTTTCTTTGACTCAGATCCAATTATGTCAGATCTTGTCCTCTGTTTGACTCAAACTTGCTATCTTTCATTCTTTTAGTCCTTATTGAGTTTGTGTTGTCTTTCCTTATTGCAAAATCGATCGTTTTCTCTCAAACCTGGTTTCTTTTTGCTGCTCTTCTCAATTATCTGATTGATTAGAAGTTTTCATAAGGAAGGTCATTGATCACAGTATTGTTTTCCTTAACTTTGATCCCTTACTCAATTTCAGAAGACTATAAAGTGTGATTTTTTTTTTATTTTTTAGTGTTTTTCTTTGAGTGAATAGTTTGTTCTTCTTTTGGTCTCTTATTTACTACCGAGAGTGTCTTTGTTTGTGTACTTTTGCTTCCTCTTGTTCAAATCACAGTAGTGAAACTTTTTCATTATTAGTGAAAGAACAAAGCATTAGATGAACATTTTAATTTACATTCGCAATCAAATAAAAAGATACTTGTATGCATTGGTTTTGGATATTGAAAACGTTTTTCTTTATAATTTGGAAATCGTTTGAATTCTTGTTGAGAATAAAATAGTATAAAACTTTGCATTTTTGAGTGTTTGTTAGTGACAAAAGAAAAGAAGCTCTTCTCCTTCCCATAGCTAGAAGTTCATTGAAAAGAAATCTTGCATATCATTCTTTTTACCTTTTTGGGAAGTCGAGTCTCAAACATCATCGATTTCACTATCATACACCTTTGTGTAACGAACAACCATGAAAATGAATGGTAATTAAAATCAAACTAGAAATTTTTATTTTTTGGATGTTTACACCAACAATAGACTAGGACTAGAGCTATGGAATAGGCTGTGAGAATAACTCTCCAAAGCATTCAAGACGAACTCAGAATCTTGCGATAGGGAGAGAAAATCCAACTTGTGTATAAGAATAGTTGGGATACCTCGCTCACACAGGGGTTAAACACGAGGTCATGTGCGGGAGAGAAATGGAGATTATCCCTCTGAGGCTTAACCAATCGTAATAGTATGATCATATATTGGGGTTTCTTCGTCGTTTTATTTGCAATTACGCCGAAATCACTAAAGGATTCATGAGATTGTTGCAGAAAGATGCCCCTTTCATCTGGGATGCAACTACTCAACGCTCATTTGATGGTTTTAAGCATGCTTTAACCAACACACCGCTTTTGCACCCACCAAATTATGCAAAAGATTGCATCCTTTATTTAGATGCATGTACTTCCACTATTGCTATGGTGTTAGTACAAGAGGATGATAACGTCACCAAACATGTGATCTACTATTTGAGTAAAAGTCTATCAGGTCCTAAACTCTGGTATTCACATGTCGAAAAGTTGGCTTTGGCAACAGTTATTTCCATCCAAATATTTTGCCATTATATTCTGCTACGCACTACCACGGTCATTGCAGAATCGAACCCCATGTACCACATCTTGACTCGTCAAGTACTTGGGGGAAAATATTTCAAATGGATCGTCATTCTCCAAGAATTCGATCTCGAGTTTTCCAAATCTAAGGCTAAAAAATCATTAGTTTTTGCGGAATTAATTTGTGATCTTCCCCATATTGATGAGAATATTGAGCCCAATGATTCCCTTCCCGATGAATCCATGTTCCTCATTAGTACGTTTGATCCATGGTATGGAGATATTCTTCTCTATCTCCAAACCCAACGATTCCATCCTAGCATTTCACGTGATGAATGACATCGCATTAGACACCATTCAAAGTGCTACCTTATCATTGGCAACACCTTGTACTGTCGTGGCATTGATATTGTCTTACGATGTTGCTTAACCCACGAAGAGGCTAAACAAGTTTTAAATGGCTGTCACCTTGGAGCTTGTGGCAGTCATCTTTCTAGGATGGCTACAACCCAACAAATTTTATGTGCCAGTTATTTTTGGCCTTCCATATTCAAAGATTGCATTAAGGCCGTTAAAAAATACCCACCCTATTGGATTACTGAGAGGGAGGGGGGTGAATCAGTAATAGAGAAATTTAAACATTTTTAACCATATAATCCAAGTGTTATATCAATGTAGCATTATTATCCAATAATTGCATACTAAATAATCAATGAACAAATGAACAATCATACACATACACAGTACACCAATGTTTTATGTGGAAACCCAAATAGGGAGAAAACCACGAAATATTTTTTCTTATATGTCTTGAAGAATTACATTCATTGGAAGCACCAACTTCCTTTTTTTTCCAGCTGCAACTGGTAGGAGGCTCCAACCCCCTAGTTTCTCAGGCTACAACCTGAGGGAAGCTCCAACTCCCCAATTCCTTGGCTACAACCAGAAGGAGGCCACAACCCCCTATGTTCTCTGGCTACAACCGGAAGGTGGCTACAACCACCTGTCCTTGCCCCATCCTACCACCCTGAAGTAGAAGTAGAATGATGGAACCACTGTCACACTATCACTGTGATATATACCACTGTAAACT
>SNQJ01S0212138.1:0-15842 GCA_010110895.2 Picea sitchensis | reverse complement strand
TCATGTGGTATTTTATAGAGTCCACTATGAAAATCATGGCATTGATGTCATTATCTTTGAACTTCTCCATAACTACAATGTTCTACAGTTCCTTCTCTTTTCCTTCTTCAAACTCTAGTTCCACAATCTTTCCTTTCACGATATCCAACACTTTATTCTTGGAAAGGATGAGGTCAATCCTTGTCTTCCATGCTCTGAAGTTATAAGCCCCATCTAACTTGTTTTCTAACTTCATAGAGTAAGTCATGGTTTCCTTGACTTGGTCAACCCCAGATTTGACCAAAAACTCAAACTTGACGTCTTAGCTTGTTGAGAGTACCAAGAGATGCACTCGGCTAGGGAACACTAGTATATCTGGAAATTAGGTCAATCCCTTAACTACAGGTGCCTCAACGAGAGGATTAGGGTTTCTTCAACTACACCTTCTAGTAACCCTAGCGGTAGTGCTTTGGTGCTAGAAACCCTAGCGACGGTTCCTCAACGAGCTTAGTATCCTTATGACTATGCTCCCTTCCAGTGGTTAGATTGAATGAAGGAGGTGTGGGTGCATAACCTATTATAATATGATGGATGTGCTCGTTTAACCATAGAAAATATCTATATTGTCACCCAACCATAGGCCGAAGCCACCCCTGAGCACCTTAACCTTGAAAAAGAATCATTCCATAAGAAAACCCTAGGCTAGATAGCTAAACAAGATAACGCACCTATCTCCAAGGATAGCACACAAAACAAGAGATGATCAAATATTCCAAACCATAACCAAGAGAGAGTCCAAGCCAAAACCGAAATATTCTAGCTGTAGCAGCTGCAACGAAAGCTCTCCTCCAAACTTGCGCACAAACTGGACAACTACAGTGTGCCAACTACAGTGGCCTCCTGTATTTATACTAAAACTGGAAAACTTCCTGGACCAACTTCTCATTCTCGGTGCCTATTTACTTAGTATCTAATATTTCCTTTAGCCGACTTCTTCTCTTGAAGGCTAATAACCTAATACAAATTATCCTCTTGAGCCAACTTGTCTTCTAGGGTTATTATCCAACTAATTAGGGTTTCTTCTTGCTTCCTGGAATATTGTATTCTCGTCAAGTTTACATGTGGAGGTGAATACCTCCCGCAACTACCATAATATCAACACTTGATATAGCACTCAAGGCCACACATGAAAGATGGTGGGGTGCACACAAAGAGACAATTACAGATTGGTACCAATGTAAGCGATTACTGCACATAAGGTTTGGCGCAGAACAAAAAAACAAGAAGAAAAAAAGGTATGATGCACAAGAGGCACCAACGAAACACTTGGAGGAGTGTAGAAAGCTATGGAAAATGACACCCATAGAGGAATGGCCTTATTAGTTTATACACACCCTAGAGGGAATACTAGCGAACTGGTATTTAGACCAAGAATTTCATAAAGGAACTATGACCTGGACGACATTGCAACAGAATTTTCCAGTCACTTTCTCATTCGAGCATGAGAACCCCAATATATATTCCCCTCTTAAAGAGATAAGAGGAGTGATATTCATCAAAGAACCAGAAGTAGAACTTATTACAGAAGAATAACACTGGAACAAATAGACAGTCAAGGAACTATTGTCATGTCACCATGTGCAAGAGGAAGCACCAGATGAATACAATCTGTGCAATATTCAGATCAAAGAAGAAGAAGGTGAAAGAGAAGTGGAGAGACCACCTCTAGAATCAAAAGTTATTGCCGCGCCAATCAAAGTAAAAAAAGTCAACATTGCGCGATTACAACGAATTGTTTCCCACAACATTTACAAAGATGAAGGGTATATAAGGAGAGCTAGGAGAAATGAAGATACCACTTAGACCTGAAGCGATATTGACCAAACATCGACCATATATAATGAATCTAATATATAAGAAGAAATTCAAAGCTGAGATCGACAGGATACTCGAAGCCAGAATCATAGAACCGGTTGAAGAATTAGAATGGATAAGCCCGATGGTATTTCAAGACAAGAAACAAGGAGGAATAAGAATATGCGTCGACTTGAGGAAGTTGAATGATGCATTCCTACATGACCCATTCCCTACACCATTCATAGACGAAGTATTAGAAAACATACGAGGACATGAAGCTTACTCATTCACTGATGGATTATCAGTCTACCACTAGATTAAGATAGCACAGGAAGACAAATAGAAGACCACGTTTGCGACAGAATGGGGATCCTACCAGTACACAGTCATGTCGCTTGAAATGAAGAATGCACCAACAATGTTTTCCAGAGTAGTCATTGTTGTGTTTAAGGAATTCATCCACCAGTTTCTAGAAGTATACTTGGATGATTGGAAAATATACAATTTGTTGAAAGACCATGTAGAAGTCTTACGCCTGATGTTAGAAAGATGTAGACAGTGCCAGATATCATTGAACATAAAGAAATGCATATTCAAAACACCGTTTGGGATACTATTGGGCCATATAGTATGCAAACAAGTCTTACTCGTAGATTCTAAAAATATCACAGTAATTGTTAACTTACCACCACCAAAAATAGTCCGTTAGCTAAGAGAGACATTGGGACACACAAGATACTATAGGAAGTTTATCAAAGGGTACGGGCAGATTACGGCACCAATGGAAAATATGTTAAGAAAGGATACAAAGTTTCAATGGAATGACGAGTGTCAAAATGGTCTGGATACACTAAAGGAAAAGATGGTCACCACACCAATATTAGTATTTCCAAACTAGGAGAAGACATTCTATGTGCATGTAGATGCATCGACCATAGCACTTGGAGCTATCTTGGTGCAACTAGGAGCGGGATACTTGGATCACCCGATAGCATTTACGAGCAAAAAGTTATCAGAATCATAACATAACTATAACACTATAGAGAAAGAAGGCCTAGCTATGGTCTACGCACTGCAAAAGTTCAGAAATTACTTATTGGGGAAACAATTTAAGATGTTTATAGATCACTTAGCCCTGAAATACCTAGTCAAAAAGCCAGTGTTGGGGGGGATAATTTGTCTCTGGTTACTACTATTTCAATAGTTTGACTTCGAAGTCATAGTCAAGCCAAGAAAATTGAATGCAGGACCTGGCCACCTATAAAGAGTCACAAATGGAGAAGAACCTATTAATTTAGAAGACAACTTCCCAGAGGCACAGTTATTCTTAGTTCATATCGCTGATGAATACTTCATAGATATCATTCATTACTTGAGCATAGGTACTATTCCACAAGAATACAGCACCGCACAGAAGAAAAACTGGGTAGTCCGCACTGTAGACTATCAACTGATCGCATGACACTTATACAAAATGGGCGTAGATAACATCTTGTGCATCTATGTGTTAGAACATGAAATACTGAGAGTGTTAATAGAATCCCATGAGGGAATAATAGGAGTAAATTACGTAGTTAAATCTACTGCACATAAGGTATTGTGTGTAGGACTATGGTGGTTGAATATTTACAAAGACTCGAAGGAGTACTGTCAAACATGCAATGTCTTTCAAAGGGTAGGTAAACCCAACAGAAGGGACAATATTCCATTAATACCACAGATAACATTGCAATAATTTGATAAGTGGGTAATAGACTTTGTGGGACCAATCAACCCACCAACAAAAAGAACAAGATCTAGGTACATTATCACCACGACGAAGTACCTAACAATATGGGAGGAAGTTGTACCAGTAAAGGATTGTAGCGTAGAAACATCATCACACTTCTTATTTGAATAAGTGATAAATAGGTTTGGATGACAAAGATTTTTTATGAGAGACCAAGGAACACACTTCATAAACAACGCCAATAGTGCTATAACTGGAGAGTTTGAAGTCCATCATCAGAAGATCATACCATATGACCCACAGGCAAATGGAATAGTGGAAGAATTTAAAAAAATCCTAGAGAATGCACTGACAAATATTTGTAATGTCAATAGGGATGAATGGGACCTCAAAGTACCAGCAGTATTATGGGCCTATAGGACTATGTGAAAAAAGTTGACAGGGCACACACCATTTAAACTGGTCTATGGCCAAGAAGAAGTGGTGCCATTAGAATTTTTAGTACCAATCTCGCACGTAGAAACAATTACACAGTTGACAGAACAAGACGCAGTACAGGAATGACTAAATAAATTAATGACTATGGAGGAAGATCAAATCCTAGCAGGATTCCACCAACAAGTTCAGAAAGCAAAGGAAAAATATTGGCATGATAGGCACATCAAGAAGAAAACTTTCAAGGAAGGAGATTTAGTATTGATGTATGACAACAAATCATTTGAGCACCCATGAAATATCATAATGCATTGGCTAGGACCCTATGAAGTAAAATCTATCACAGATGGAGGAGATGCACAGTTGAGAGACTTATCAGGCACAAAAATTAGACGGATGATCAACGGGAGCCGACTGAAGCTGTACAAGAACAGTCGACTACCCACCACACAGTAGAAAAAAAAAACCTAGAATGTTAAACAATGCCAAGAGAGGAAAAGTGCACCGAAAGAAGAAAGAGCACATAGACTTAGGAATAAAAAATAGGTGAGGAGAAGGACAACGACCACGTAAAAAGGGAAACAAGTGAGAAACAAGTGGGAAACAAAAAGATGACAAAAGAAGTACAACATGACGACATTAGGTGGAGTTAAAGGATGGAAAGGACCGATGGGATGCCACATTAATCATGCCAACTGGATTTGACAAGGTAGAGTAATGTAAAGTACGAAAGAACTAGAGGTGCATTGAACCCATAATTAATGAAGCATCCTCGACAAGATTCATGCAAAGCCCATACAACACACAAACACATGAATAAAGAGTCCATTTGCAAAAGGAGAACAAACAAAGAGTGATAGAGGTTAAGGAGCACAGAGCCGAGTTCACAGAGGTCACAGAGACCATCCAAACTCAACAAACATTCAACATTCACTACCATGGAACCACCAAAGAAAGAAGAGGCAAGCCAGAGTACCAGACAATCCAGAGTTAAAACCAGGTCACAGGTACAGTTGGAAGAAGGCAAACAATAGCCGTCGAAGGTCGTCAATGTCGACGAAATCCCATCCCCAGACACAACACCGATGAACCCCATACCTGTATTGGAAGAAACCCAACATCCATCACCAAAGGGCATGAATATAGAAAGATTGACAGAGGTACAGGAGCAGCCGAACTAGGACACAGAAACCCTGAAGGAGGCGCAACCAGAGAACATCGAAGAAACTCCAAAATTCAATAGAACGACAAAGAATCAGGAAGAAACAATCAAGCCAAACAAGTATCAAACAACCATATCAGACCACCCACCAGAAGGAACAATCAAATATGTCACAGGTTGTCCAGAATGGTACTCTGGAACACAATCAGGGGCCATTGGAACCTCGAGGTAGCAATAGGTACCTAGGTCACCTCGCAAGCAACCCATTGAATCCCTCGTTCTACCATGCATACTAGATGGGGTACGAGTGGAATCAGACTTGTTGGGTCATATTGATAAGCTAAAATAATCTGACCAGGCTGTAGCAGACATAGACAAGTTTCTGGAATTTGCAAAGAGAGTGTAATTGGAGACTGTGGGCACAAATCTGGTTGGATAACCGATCGATCAGCCACTCTGATGGGAAACAGGGTTGAAGAAAACATGAAATTTAGGTCTGCTAGACCTACCGCATTTTGGTAAAGGCTAGTACGCAAGTGGGTGCATCAAACAGTTGCTAGCAATAACACATGGCAGAGACATATGGTTGGACAAGCTCGTCTCAATAGACGTAGAGATTATTGAAAACATCATAGGGTTGCCATCTCCAGGTAGATCGTACGGAGTTTCTGGACGACAAAGACAAGGAGAAAGCATTAGAGAAAGAGATGAAGAAGAAGTATGGCACCAATAGGGGAACATGAGGAATCATTATCAAGAGGATCAATGATGTCGCAACACAAATGGGCGCAAAAATATTAGCTTGTAAGATGTTGAGAAAATGTCGCAGGGAGGAAGTTCCAGCTAGAGTTTTTGCAGTTGCATCTCAATGCGCCTGAGGGCACCACAGTGAGTTGGGCATTGCATCTCTTGAACTTATTCTTGGATGACTGTAAGGATATGCATGATCTAGGCATAGAGTTTCACTATTCATGGCTAATCATGTTAACAGCCTTTATGGGATGGAGGGAACCAAGATATGTAACTTTTTGTACCAAACCCAAGCCAAACTAGGGAGTGAGATACTTATTGTTGAAAGCCACGTCGGATGTTAGGCATAAAAGGATGAACGGGTCCATATTTGAAGGATACCTATGCGATCTGCAGGAAGCCATCTCCAACATGTGGAGGATCACACCACAGGTTGTCACACGGTATAGGGACATTTCCAACTTCAAGTCCACGTGACATACAATGTGGATACATGCGCAGCAGGATCCCAATAAGCAGTGGCTACAAATGCGTTATTGTATCACAGAAGGAGACATAGACATGGTGATAAAATATTGGGAGGATGAATGGAGGATTCCAGTCCTCACCCAAGAATTGCCGGAAAGGACAACAAAAGAAGAGGCAGGGTAGGGAGAAACAAAACCTCAAGAAGTCCCAGTGCTTAAGAAACAAATGACGGGCCAGACAAAAACAACACAGACAAATGAAGGGGTAATGAAGATAGGAACCCAGAAGGGGAAGAAGGATAATACACATCTGGCCAAAGAACAACATAAATATTTTGAGGCAGCGTAGGGGACCACAACAAGTCCAAATTCATAGGAACCAAGTTGAAACAAGAGGCCAACCACATAGAAAGGAGGATCACACAAGAAAATGAAGGCACAAAGAGCACCTCCAGATTATATGATCACGGAGAACGATGGAGAGATGATTGCCCGAATGGTCTAGGATTGTCTAGTCAAGGACTTTGACATTAATGTGCACCACAGGGACAAGATTCAAGAGTATTTGGTAGACATGTGGCAGTTCCTCAAGAAAATTGGGGAAGTACATATTGCAGGCAACAACATGGGAACATGACCATCAACACCGTATACAGAGGAAATATTGGAAGAAGGAGAGTGTGATTCATTCCATACAATATTGTAGACGAACGAAACATTCCACATCACACCCAATATGCTATGTATGGATGAGATCGTGGTGCAGACACCCCTAAAGGACTTAAGCCAAATACAATTGGTATTTTCGTAGATACCATTCAGGGCTCTACACAAGTTGAAGGTTAGCATAAACCATGAGGTACAATCTTGTTCACTCATAGACTTAGTCAGATCACAGTAGAAAACAGAGAAGAGAAATGCACTAGAAATAATCTATGAGCAAGATAAGCTCAAAACCCAAGAGGAAGGGGAGCGCAGGAATGGATTGGAGAAGAAAGTTGTAGGAACATACGAGAATATCCCAAAGACCGCACAGACGAATGAAATCACAACAGTAGAAAAGATTGATCAGATTGTGTAGGAAATCGATCAATATTAGAAGGAGATAAATAATCTCTGAGAGATCACACCCACTACTCCACCAACAGTGAAGGAAGAAGGAATCAATAGAACAACTACATGATATAGAGTTTCAGGTTAGCACATAAGCTAACTTGTTCAAGAATGCAACACAACTTTGGACAAAGATGGAGGAGGATCATAAAATCCAGCAGTGGGATAAGGAAGAAGAGAGGATAAGCATAGCTATCCAAGACCTCAAGCAGAGGCAGAAGACAATGTCCATCATGGAGCTCATCAAAGTGGCGCAGGACATGAAGAAATTTCAGGCATAACTGACCAATGCGTAAACGCAGAAGAAGGAGTGTCAGGCTCAAATGGAACCCTTTCAAGAGTGGGTAGCAGAAGTCTTGGCATAGGCAGAGGAAGCAAAGACACATATAGAAAATACCTAGGTAGAGTGTGTGGAATTGATTAGTGATGAAATTGCAGTCAAGATAGTGGACACACTTAAGGAGAAGACTACGCAGGCATAGACACAAGAAATAGAGCTCAAGGAAAAGTTCCAGGAAGTCACAAGGGAGATCAAATAATTGTGTTAGGTGGCTCAGGATGAGCCACATGCTAGTTTTGGGGGCCTATTGGAGGTAGAACAAAGAAGAAAAAAAGGTAATCTTGGGAAAGAAAGCATGCACGAGGAAAGCGACAGCTGGAAGGAAGACCATCACGCACACATGCATGGAATACCTAACGATGTTAGGGTTAGAGTTTTGGTAATGTATTGTAATGGATGAAGAGCCAGAGAATGTATTAATATAGATACTTAGGTATCATAGAGGGTTCGGATTTTTCTAAGAGTTGGGTCAAATATTTTCCTAGAGATAAGTTGTTATTGTAGAAAGAGCTGTTATAGTGAGACGATATGTAGTATTTTTTTGTATGATCTATTTTGTGTAAGTTGTTGAGCTGAAGAGGGAGAAGGAGGGTAGAACTTGAGGTTTAGATCATAGGCTAAGGATCTTGGTACGATCTAGTCCACCTCATATAGATCTCACCCAACCGAGAAGAATTCTAACACGCACGACATTGTATATGCGAAAATACTATAATAAAAGAGCCAAGATCCAGTTCTTTGTGGATGTAGCCCAGGAGGGGGTGAACCACGGTAACATTTGTGTTATGTGATGAATGCATGCATATATTTATCATCTTTCAGTAGTTAATGTTATGTTAATGAATGAGTTTCTATATTTCTCGCATATTTGAAAATGACAACATGTTGTGTTTACGAGTTATAATAATAGTTCAATACATAGTCCTCATATCTCACACTAAATCCTAGGCTATAAACACATGGGTATTGCATCCACCCATTAAATCTATCTCAGGTGAGACTGCGTAGTGCATTATGTGTGTTTTGTTTCCTTCTAGTTTACTAGGAGGGTCGATAGTTTTAGAGGCTTTGTTGGAAACCCGAAAGACATGAACCATGGGTCACTCAGTACGAACTCAGACATAATAGAAGAGTAACCAACAACTACCATGCTGTGGAGTGGGAAGAGAATAAGGCACTCTGCAACATGGTAACTGCAAATCCATGTGGGAACCAAAATAAATATGAGAAAGCTGACGTGAGGGTGGAAACTCGAGGAGGAGTTAAAATGGGAATGGATTTAGAGCATGGAGAAATATTGGTCCTAAAAGTAGAAGGGAATATCATAAAAGTGATGCAAGCCCCTCCTAAGTTTGACGTTGTGTAGCATAAACAATTTATTTGCGATGTGTAGATGGATATAGAGGAGGAGAGAGTACGTGAAGAGATGCAATGCACAATGTAAAGGTAGCCAGAGGAATACTAGGTGCAAGAAGAAGTACAACGTGTCAATAATGATCTCTAGAGGAGGCCCCAACCCATGAAAAATTGTAGCATGCCACACAGAAGAATTTGGAGGAAGCTCATGTGCGCGATGAGATATAGTGCGTGAAGATGTTTCTAGAGGAAACTTGTAGGTAGAAATATTTGCGACGGGACGAAAATAAATAAATAAAGGAGCATGTGCATGAAGAGTTGCAACAAAAGGCATGAATGGAATCACTACACGACATTGGTTGTGAAGGAAAAGGAAAATATCAAGTAAGTAACTTCTTTCACTATTATTTCAAGTTGTTGAGTGATCCTACTGTTGCAAGAAAGTTGGCGCACATGTTGACAAGATGCATGGGGGAGGAAGGAACAACTATAGTTATATTTTCCCCACTACAAGAAAGGGATGTGTGCCACATCAGCAAGAAGAAGCACATAGGAAGAGAGTTCAAGTTGACAACTAAACTTTGAAGATATGAGATAGATAGAGTCATGTTGGATCTGGGATATGATGTGAACATATTGTGAAAGAAATCATGGGAGTTGACAGGAAGGCCTGACTTGGTGTGGCCCCCAATTCAACTCATGATGGCTAATCAATACAATATATATCCTATAGGCTCGATATAAGAGGTCAAAGTGAAAATTGAATGGGTGAATACTAAGGAATATTTTGAGGTGATTGAGATCATGGATGGATCAAATCCATACCATGCACTATTTTCTATTGATTGAGCATTTGAAAATAATTTTGCGTTGAATTTGAAGAAAAGGAAGATGTCTTTTGAGATGGACACTTTGTGCATGATTGCACCATTGGATTTGAATGAAGGTGAGTTATATAATGAACTTGTGAACAAGAATTCAAAAAGCTCCATTATTGAAAACATCTATTAAATCACATGGTGCAGTGAGGATTACAACAATCCCACAATAGATGGGAAGTTGATCTAGAAAAGTGTGAAGTAATATGATAATCATTCAAAAGAGGCTATTGAAATATTGTAGAATAAACAATATGAAGTCTCAACTCAGAGATGTGCATGGATTACAAAAGAAACAAGTTGGATTTGTTCTTCTGATTTATGTGATGCACCGATATTTTGGTATTGGTCCAATGGATATATTCTTAGCACAAATGGAGAAAGAATTTTTGAAGGAACAAAGGGTACATAAAATTCATGTGGTAGCCGAGGAACACCTATGCATTGGTGGGAGACACACTGAGGGAACATACAAGACTGGGCGTAGGTGGTCGAGTTCATAAAGGTAAACTTCCATCCCATATCTTACCTTGAATTAGAAAATGTATACAAGGGTAATGAAGAACAACAAGAGAATATTTTCTATTGCAAACGATGTTGGACCACCAAGATAATCCATCAAACATAATGGGCCCATCAGTTTTTCCATACAATGAACATGGTCCCAATAAATTGTTGCATTTAGGAGGAAACTATGAGGAAAATAGTGGATCATGGACGTGTAAGCACACAATTCTACACAACATTTAGTTTCATAGTCAAATCCCCAACACATAAAGAGGACCTCCTGTAAATCATCATCTTTCACCGTTAGTTGAAGGATGCCACATCGAAGGTTGTATGTGCCCATCAAAAGACCATGTAAAAAATGAAAGAGGTGGTACTATTGGAAAATTTGAAAGCGATGATGTTGAGGAGGATGACCTGAGGGGAATACAGTTACAAGAAATCAAGGGCGAGCACACAGTAGATGATCCAAAAATCCTTAGATGCCACTTCTCTCTTTACATATATACATGCAACATCTAACTTGATTCATAATTAATTTACTGATCATACTGGGGTGGTTTACAGAATTCTGATGATGTGTTTTTTACCCAAAAACTCATAAAGTGAAGATTAGCTTTTCTTAATGATGAGATGATGCAACGGAAAATAAAATAACTCAAGTTACATACTTTTGTTTCATCTTTAAGTTCCCTTCAATCCAATGAAAACTTCTTTCTCCATCTCAAATACCAAAATCACATGTAAAATGACTCACATATGCCAATTTAATGGAAAATCTTAAATTCTATCACTCAAAACAAGAAAATAACTTCACCATTGAAATGCTTGTGAAATTTTAAGAATTTTGACTATAAAGTCGACCAATTTCCAAACTAGCTCAATTCCATCCTCTTTGGCACGTAAAATAATGCATTAAATGCTCATTAATGGAAAATTGATATTAAACTATTACAAATGACCTCAAATAAGAATATAGACCTCAAATTCATGATCCTTATGAAAAATCATGAAAAATGACTATAAAGTTTCCTATGTTCCGTCAATATGCCTCATGGCACGCTTTATGAGACAACTTAAAACTTAGCTTGTACTTGCACATACTTCCATGTTGTTCGTACTGACTCAGGATTCAAGCCTTGTCTCAGTATTTGTGCATTCTCAGGATGTGTGTAGGAGTGTTGGGATCGACACTCATTAAATAGGCTCGATCCTCCAACTCTTGATCCGAAACTAATGCAACTTAATTTCCAAAAATAATGGAATCCTGTAACATTCGGGTTTGTTGGTTAAAGCATTGGATATATTATAGGAGGTTGAGGGTTCTATTCCCAAGATCCTCTCTATCGACATATCCATTGGTTATATTTTTTATATATAGTATATATTTTTTAAAACTATATACTATATATAGTATATAGGTAGCATATAAAACTCCGACACAAATTTCATGGGTAGGTTTTAAACCATGTGTTATATGATATGTGTGTTGGCATAAAGTTAAGCCCCCATATGATGTAGTGTGGTTGCATGGTATAATATACAAAACATGGGCTAGGGTCGAGGTCTTAGGCCCTCAACCCTTCCTCCCCCCAACTATGCCACATTTAAAATTTAAATATAATATATGGCATACATTGGTTAAGAAACAATATGTGGCACATTGGTATGGAGGTCTTTAAAAGGTTATGGAGGTTGTGGGTTCAACCCCCGTCAACTCCATAACTTTTACAAAACTATGCCAATATTTTACAATGGGAGGTCGCTACATGATAGCCTCTCATTGGCTCGTACATGCCATGCATCTATGTATCACTGGACCACCTGGAGGTATGACTGCCCAATCAGCTACTGACGAACCTTGCCACATCACTTATTGTACAACCATGTGCCATGTGTCACCCTTGTAGTGGTGACACATGTCACCTCTTTTTCCCTTTGACCTTTGACTTTTTCTTGTTTGACCTTAACTTTGATTGCTCATAACATTTGCATGCAAACTCCATTTGACTTGTCTTTTGCCTCGTTGGAAAATTGATGACACACTCTAGATGCAATAATGATATTTTCGAGACGATTTTAGACAGTTGAATTTTTACCATTTATAGATCCCCTGGGACCTCTGTGATCATTTTAGATCCTCCTGGACCTCTGTGAGCATTCCTTAGATCCTACTATATCACACCTTCCCACTGAATAACTTGTATACCTCCAAAAGTATATATACTCAACAACTTATTGATGATAATTCACTCTTCCATCTTGCTGATTCTTTTGAAATTTAGTCTTCATCTTGGGTATTTGATCTTAGGTACTAGATCAATGTGATTTTGTCTTCTTCTGAAATATGGCTCTAAATATGGCCTCTAACATTGTCACTAATATAATAGAGCTCTGGTTCTGGCTCATAGATTCCCCGACAACAAAATTCTTGTTCACTGAATCTCTGCAATACCTATATCTATATTTCAACATCCACTCCCATCTCCTTCTGTTGATGATAGTCCATCTTGGCCAATATTAAACCAAGTTGAATACTGATTTATGGATTTTCCATTTGGACTCTTTTCTCTTGTACTGTTGATGTATCTGTAGGAGTCCCTGAATGAATACTCTGTCCATTGTCGCTCATGCCTTGAAGAACAATTATGCTTGTAATATTATCATCTGTACCTGTATTGATTTATTATGGTAGAGGTATACACCCATACGAACATGACATAGTATTTAAATATGATTATAGCCTACATATTTGTATGCCTCTTAAAACATGATTACTTATCCTTTACTAGTTATAGAAAGTTTTGCATTACTTTGATGCTCTTTCCGCTCCTGATTTACATGTTCTAACTACCTGCATCCTTTTGTTCCTTCACCTCTGGTTCTTCAGAATCAAGAATGTTTTCTAAGAGTACAATTTGATCCATATGTAGCACTTTAGTTGATGACAAGACAATACAATTTCCCATATTGTTTTCTAAAGGATTTGAATTCTTTAGAACAAGATTCCTCTCACTGTAAAATAATATGTATAGGTGGCTATCTAGAAATATCTAACAAGATTCCTATCACACTATAACAAAGTGTAAGGTGGAAATATAAAAACTCTCTTACAAAATTCCTCTCACTCATACAAGGTGGCTATACAGAAATTTACAGAGATCCTCTCACTCTTATAATTTACAATGAGTGGCTTACAAGCCTTCTAATAGACTTTAGGAGATTTACACATATGCATATTACATTTACAAATATACATATTTACAATGAAAATTTTAAATATGGTTTACTTATGGACTCATTCTTCCCATTGTACTGGGAGGAGTCTCACTTCTTCCAACCTCTGACAATGCCTTTGAAACTAATGTTATATCTGACATTGAATATGATGCAGAATATGATGTCGAATACAAGTAACCATTAGACAAAATTATCAGTCTTCCCAGTAACCTATATAACCTCTCCTTGCACATACCAAGTACTATTGTTGTGTATGGAGTAGCTTCTGTTGAGTACACTAGTACCTGACCATTATGGAATGCAACTGCATAACCAACATCCTCAAATGATGCAACTGAGAGTAGGTTTACCTTCAATTATGGAATATACAACATATGTTCGATTCCTAAAANTGTGTATGGAGTAGCTTCTGTTGAGTACACTAGTACCTGACCATTATGGAATGCAACTGCATAACCAACATCCTCAAATGATGCAACTGAGAGTAGGTTTACCTTCAATTATGGAATATACAACATATGTTCGATTCCTAAAAGTCCTCCCAACTCGAGATGGAATATTACATATCCATATCCCCTTATTTCTTATCTAGTGTTGGTTCCATATCCCACAAAGAAATCTATGTTGGAATATGAGAAATTCAAAAATATTGATCTCATCTTGGTCACGTGGCAAGCCCGAGGATACATTTACTTTTAAAACCCTTGACTTTTTCTCTTTATATCCAAATACTGTGAAAAGAGTGAGGGATGATTATCATAGGTTCCTTTAGCTGTATAGGTCCATGAAACTTCTGGTGTTGACAATAGAGATGAACTGAGATGCTCAATAGTTATACTAGGTCCCTTTAAGGATGAACTAGCTTCACTTGATCCTTGTTTTATTTGAAATATACCCTTCTCTTCTCTTGTAAACTAAGCTAAGAACCTCTATAAGTATAGTTCTTCATCAAATTTAGTCTTTTTTCTTAGTGCTCACTTAGTTGATCATCAATATCAATTTTAGAATGCATGTATGAAAATGACCTCTTTCCAAGTTGCGATTCTTGTTTATGAGGAGTCTGAATTACATTGGATTGGTCCATTGACTGAGTGGTGGTTTGATTTTAGGCCTCTACCTCTAGAATTTGTTTAGCATCTTCCCATGAANATGCATGTATGAAAATGACCTCTTTCCAAGTTGCGATTCTTGTTTATGAGGAGTCTGAATTACATTGGATTGGTCCATTGACTGAGTGGTGGTTTGATTTTAGGCCTCTACCTCTAGAATTTGTTTAGCATCTTCCCATGAATCTATATTAGTTGTTCTTTGCACTATAGGATTTGGCATATGCTTGTACATGGGCCTTATGGCTATAATCATACCATGTGGATCATACACCCATTTACTTCCTTTTTCAAAATCTAGTTGTTGTAGAATTTCTTTTTTAATAACTAGAGTAGTTATAAGCTTGACCAAGAAAGGTACAAACTCTTGAGGCATATTGAAAGTGATGGCCTTCTAATGCTGGGAAAAATAAAATTGATCTAAAATGAGCCTTTGTCTAATGTATTCCAAAGAAAATATTCTTGGAGTTAGGAAAATTGGTACCTTCTTTGGCTCCTATTAAAAACCATATACTCTAATAATGGTGTGATCCTCAGTTAGGTACCAATATCCTCATCTAGTATCTTTTATCAACTAAAATATCTTTTTAAACTCAGGAAACATAATAGGAGTTTGAGTGCCATGGAGTAGAATGTAGCATGCACTCAGGAGTTTTTTTACATCAAGGTTGAAACCTTTATTTTGGTCTCATCTCCTCACCTCCTTAGTCCACTCAATTACTGGCTTGGTTTTACTTGAATCGTCTTTTGTTTTTATCCCAAATCTCTAAAAAAAATAAGAATTACTTAATAATAGAGGTGCACCATGTAGGCCTAGTACCTAAACGACTTAATGATGTATAAATTTGACAATTGGAAGTTTATGAATTCCTGTAGGAACTGAAAATAATCAAATTTTGTGAGGGTGATTGACTCTAGTGGAC
>SNQJ01S0212137.1:0-15842 GCA_010110895.2 Picea sitchensis | reverse complement strand
TTTTTAAATTACACTTGTAGGTATTGATTCTTACAATCATTCCCGTGTTCATATCCATTTCAAATCAGGCCTCCCCATTGAGAGTGTTTTTGTTTTCCAAAATATTAGAGGAAAAATCTAGAACAATGTGCCATCTTTATGTTTCTATTCAACATGGATCTAACTATGAATGTTGGATTTCATTACTGGATCGAGTTCTTGCTATGGATTTATCTCTAGTTCCTAGATATGTTATCATGTAGCAATTCCACAAGAGGATGTGTGAATGACCTCCTTCTACTAGGACCAATTGGTTCCTAGCATGGGAACAATTTTCTTATGTTGCACATGCTTACCAAAAATCTATCAATGCAACAACTTCACTTGGATGACCTCCTTAGTGTGCAATCATAGAACCTTGTATAATTGCCTCAAAAATCAAATTTATTTTTTTTGGTCAAAAATCATTTTTTTTTTTAAATAAATTGTTGTCGTCGCAATTGTGATGACCTCATAGGAATCTTGGGACGAACTTGTTATACAAATCATGAAAAATTGTATAGAAATTTCGTCGCAATATACCTTTTTTTCGTCGTTCTTGCGACGGTCACTTCAAAAGATGATTCGTTGCAAACTTTCGTACACTTGTTGATCTTGTGACAATCTACATATATTGTTGGGTGTATGTCGATATCCCTTTATTGTCTCTCTTGCGATGATCTCTCAAACCTGTCGCTCTTGTGGCGATCGATCTAACTTGTCACTCGTGCGACGATATCTCTACATTGTCTCATTTGCGACGATTGTCATCGCTTGTCGCGCTCGCGACAATTTTCCATATTTTTCGCTCTTTCGACGAGTTTCCTACTTAGTCATTGTGGAGACGATTTCCCTAGTATCATTTCTCTTGCGACATTGTGTCAGGTTCATTGCATGTTCCACGTCACACGAAGCGACATTTGGGAGACCTTATATTCGTTGCAATATCCACGACATAACGTCGCAAGAGCATCAAAATAACTGTTGCAAAATGACTCAAATTTTCTAGTGAGTGAATTTTTCAGTGAAACTAGCCTAGATGGATAGTGTTTGTCATGCCATTTATGGTGGTATGTGGAACATCACATAAATCCTCACGGTTAGAGAGTTATGGACATGTGAAGTTGGAGGACCCTCATGAGTCATCTAGAAGCCCCCAAAACTCAAAATGTTTGCAAAAGAAGTTGTTTAAATAATAAAGTTAATGGAGAAATTCGTAAAATAAGGAAAGTGGGATGCTACATGAAAGTATAAATAAGAGGCAAGGCTCTCTCATTTTAATCACACTTGAATATAATTGAATATCTATTTTTGTGAAAGGTTATTTGGGCAGGTATTATTGATAGAGAAAAAATGCAGCAAAAAAAGTGTGGCAGAAAAAGTGCGACAGAAAAATCGCGGAAAAAAAAGTGCAACAGAAAAATGGCGGAAGAAAAAGTGCGATAGAAAAATGGCGGCAAAAAAATGGCGGTAGAAAAATTGCAGCAGAAAAACCGTGGCAAAAAAATCGCGACAACAACATGGTTGGGGTCTATTTATGAGAGATAAGGTACATCTTGTTTGAGGTATGTTTTGTGAGATAGGGTTTATCTCTTGAGATGGTATTGGATGTTCATTATTGCTGCATATATCATATTTGTTGAGGGATACAATTGGTATTTTGTTGTTGGTATTTGGCATATGGGTATTGGTCTTTCGGTTGTGATGTGTTGTTGAAGTTGGTTTAGCTTGAGGCTACATAAAAGTGAGGTTGTGGCACATGGTTTGATATAAGGGTTTATGGTATTTGGTTTATGGATAGAGTGATGAATGTTTTATGGTTATATTGTTGTCTGTATTTGGTATATGGTTGAGGTACATGTTGGGTACATGGTTGAGACAAGTAGTTGATGAGTTGGCACATACATGGCGTGTATAGTTGATAATGTTGGTGTTGGGTATGTGTTATATTCTTTGCACAAGTAGGAGTGCATGTGTGTTACATCGGACACGTAGGGGGGTTTGAGGGGGGGGGCACTAGGCCCCCCCTTGGGGGGTGCAGGGGGCGAATTCCCCCCGTGTGGGGGTTCAGGGGAAGTGGCCCCGAGAAAAAATTATCTTCCTTGGGAAACGTGTCACATATTTAGGTGGTTTTTTGGCACATGATTTCTTTGTTGATGGTTTTCTATTTTCGATTAAGGAATTAGGGTTATTGACTAATCCAGTTCATTGGGTTAGGGTTTTGGATGTCGTTGGCTCCTATATGTATATTATATTGTAAACAATGTATCACTATGAATGAATATAGAATATGTTGGTTTTCCCTGTTTGGTTTTCCAGGGGAAAAATATGTGTGTAATGTTTGTATTTTCCATTGTATCTTGTTTGTTCTTTTACTGAAAATTTGTTTGCAGTAAATATTGTACAAGGTTAAAATCTACAGTTGGTACATCTTAAATTTTAATGAGTCATAGTTGATGTGCAGTTGATGCATGGTACATGTTGGTTCCGGTTATTCATACAAGTTGTTTGGTGCAAGTTGATTGGTACAAGTTGTTATAGGTTATTGGTACAAGTTGACAGTGATAGGTTGACAGTGGTAGTGGTTGGTTCAATGATAGTGACAGGTTGTCTACATTTGGCATTTATTTTTCAGGGTGGTTGGATGGGGCAAGGACAAGTGGTTGTAGTCGAAGAACATAGGGGGTTGTAGCCTCCTTCTCGTTGTATCCAAATAATTAGGGAGTTGGAGCTTTGTTGGAGGCTGGCCAAAGTGGAAAATAAATACGTTTTTGGGAAATAAATCATGCACAAGGAAAGAGATAGTTGGAAGGAAGAAAAACATGCACGCATGCGAGGGAATACCTTACAACAGTAGGGTTATGGTTTTGGTAAGGTATTGTAAATGGATGAAGAGTCCATAGTTGTGAGTGGGAAATCCCTCTACGGACTAGAACTTAGGGTTTTATCATGCATGTAGAAAAGACCTAAAGATTCCTACCTTTTACCATCATCTCAGACCTAATCCCCATTATTCTTAAGAAAATACACAGTTAAGAAGATCAAGTGAACATACCTCATTTATGATGTTTGTTGTCGATCCCTCTTCACGCTTGGTCACTCTTTGACTGCAACTCTCCTCCCAAGGCTAACCTGCATTCAAAAAAGACAAACAAAGAACTCCACATGCATTTGATCTATGAATTAATGGGTTATAGATTTAATCAACATGTACGCAATAAACAATGAAAACCTCATGTGGTGGGACGAGAAAAGTACTTCTTTATTATTAACTTCACTAAAGAAACTTACAATGATGAAGTCGACCACTGCATCATGAATCTAGTCCTGGGCTCCTCTTTTACTGTGCACCAACTGCTAACACACTTGCTTCTCTTCTTCGTTGAAATCAAAAAATGGTTGCACAATCTTGGGAAAAGGGGAATATGAATTCGGGTAGAGTTTCTTTACTATGATTTTTCCTCCTTTCAAATGGGACCCTTACCCCTTCTTTTATAGGATAGAAGGAGCTAGGTATTTGGTCGAATGACCGGCCATACATGGCCGAAAGGTTTAGTTAACTTGCCTAAAGTTGTGTGTTTCGTCAACAACTTTCCTTTTTCCATGCTTTTGTAGGTACATGTGGGTTGTATTGGAGCAGCGAGCGTGTACATGCGTGCAGTAATGGAGCAGGGCATGTGGGCCTTTATAAAGTGGGTTTTTTTACCAGAGTTGTTCAGTACTGGCTTGGCAAAGAAGGCATATGGGATGGCCTGATGTCGGGTAAGTATGTTTGGTGAAAATTAGGGTTATAACAGATGCCCCTTAATGTTTGAGGTCAGAAGAGAATCTAATGGCCGAAATACATTACCAATATTTATCAATGTACCAAACCTATGAGCCCAGGGACCAGAATTCGTGAGGTGCCATCTGCAAAGTAACAATTGTCTCATCAAGGTGGGCATACCCATGCTCGGGATGAAATAAAATCATGGCTACCAATCAAATACACTGTAGATCCATTTCATATAACTATATAAAGTGTATCCGCGAGCAATACATAGTGGATATACATCTCAAAATAAAAAAGATATGCATGTATAGTATCCATCTTCTAGAAGTTGATAAGGCCTGATGGTTGGAGATGAGGTCTTCAGAGCTCAAACAACAACTTCAAAATATTCAAAACTCGGGTAGGAGTGTAATATGAGTATATGAATTCACTACCCAGAGGTCTTCGACGACTCGTTTGTCATGGACTAGAGAATCTTGATGATCAGACTGAAGGCTTCATTGATTTCGAGCAAAGACTTGATTGGACTTTCAGGATGGCCAAGCATGAGGGAAAGAGAAAAAATGCAGAGGGGTCGACTCAAGCTTAGAAAAACTTCCCTTGGATAATAGCATGACAAAATATGAGACTTAGGAAGCATGGAATTAACATAATTTTACGAGGTAGGAGGCAAAGAAAACTCTCCATACGTTTGGAAGAATAACCAAATGGAGGAGGACACATCTCAATGTAGTGGGAACAACTTCCTAAGGTCATATTAAATCTCAGGGTTTGATGAACAAACGGAAGGATGTGCTTTATCCAAGGACGACTCATTGTGTTGCCAATACAAACAAAATACTTTTCCCTTCCTCTTTTTGGGGTATATTTGATTTTTTTTATCTTTTTCAATAATTTTGGAAAAATAAATAAAAGAATGTTACGTTACAAAGGAGGGATGAGTGTCACAAACATACGAGTTCAAGGCACAAGGACAAGACTGATGTTCAAAGAAAGGACACTCGAGAAAAATCTCTCCTGGGGCCAAAGGTGTCAAGACGCAAAGGCAAAGTGCTACAGGGCTTGCGTATAAGGCATGCTTTAGATGGTTCAGTTGAGAGAAACATGGAGTCGGCATTAGACCAAAGACATAGGTATGCAAAAACGGTTAATAAAACACACAATGGTAACATCCTTCAATGCAAGTTTAACAAGCCCAGAGAAGGTAAGCTCGACGATTTTTCATATTTAGAGAGTTTAAAAAACATAAAAGGAGACTCCAATGGGGTACCTTTTTCGAAGGTAGTCTAGTCAGTTTGAAAAAGGGGTAAACTAGCATCGACAATATGTCTATTCAAAACCATTTTAATGAGTGTGATAAAGACAAGATCAGTCGACAATTTTTTCATTTTTAAGGAGTCTGAAAAAATCTTAACTATGGACTCCGTCAAGAATGTTCTTCTGGACCATTTTAACGAGTGTGAAAGAATAAGGTCACTCGATGATCTTTTCAATTTTAGGGAGTCTAAAAAGAGCTTAACTATGGACTCTGTGGGGATTCCTTTTTTGTAAATTTAGTCCCTCGAGCCTGAAAAAGGGTTAAAATTATACCTGAGAATACTCTTCTAGAGATCTGAGGCCTCTAGAGTATACCTTTGTTCATACAATTGACTATTTAGACTGAAAAAGGGGTAAACTACCATCAGATAGACATGACTTCAAATTCTAGTTTAGCGAGCGTGAAATGCCACAAGATCGCTCGACAATCATTTCATGTTTAGAGGGTCTGAAAAGGGATTAAAAGAAGACCCGTGGGGGCTACGACTCATGTATGAAACTGGTTCAGGTAGAGCCCGTTACTAGGCTCAAACCAAGAGTCTCTTCGATAGTCAAATTGGGAAGTCTACCAAAAGGGAAGAAAACACAAACCACGGTGTAATTCCTCCTGTGGTATATAAACTGTAGTCATGGCTTCAAGGATAGCCTCATCTGAAGGCAATTCAAAATCCAAGAAATCACACAAATGAGGGTCGACAGTACCAAAGGGTGAAGTAAACTGACCATACTCCATATGACGATGGAGGGTCTTACCAGGACTGGCAGAGTCTATCAGCGAATAATCACGATCACGAGGGCTTGAGGATCTACTAACAACGAGATCAAACTCAGAAGGATACTCAAGCCCACTTGGACCAAAAGGGGGAAGAAAGGGCTCCCATTCCCCCATTGGATACACCAATGGATCAATTGTTGATTCCAAGTCTCGCGAAGGAAAAAATGATTGCACAGGATCCTACTCATCAACAATTGAACACCGAGGATAAGATGCCACATAATTAACCCGTCGCAGGGCGGAGTCTACACGAACACTAGGAACATATAAAGGGGAAGCCTTAACTAACGCTGAATTAGGATGGTGATTATCAGATGCCAGCTGGTCAATAGTGACAATGCTTCCATTGTGAGGGAAGTGCATCACCCGAAAGAGCGTAGATACCACAACGTTCATAGCATATACATAATCACACCCGAGAAGCATATTGAAATCTAACGGGCCTTGCACCACTATAACATCGACATGGAAAATCTTCCCACCTAACGAGATAGAAAATTAAGGAAGAACCCCCAAATATTCACTAGGACGTCTGTCAAAATCCAACAACTCATGTGAAGCAGACACAAGCTTGGGAGAACCCAAGACTTTCCAAACCGAGGAGTATAAAATACTTGCAGAGGCTCCTTCATCCACAATAGATCGATAAATGTTTGTTGAATTAACATCAACCCTTATTTGAAAGGGTGAGGAGGAAGGAAGACGAGGCTCAACAAGGTCATTCCAATCAAAGTAAACCATCCTAGGGATTGGAGGAAGTGTGCTCAAAATGAGCGGAATGCCCCCTTGTTTTGAAATTATTGAACCAGAAATACTAAAAACATAGTCGGTAGACACGTCACTCCCCAAAAGAAGAGTGCGATCATCTGATGATTGCATTGGCATGCCCACTTTCACAACCAATGGTTGAATAGGTTGCGGGACTACATGTTCTAAAGGCACCTCACCCCCCAAAAGAGGAGTGGGATCAACTAATGACTACATCGGCATGACCACTTTCTCAACCAATGGTTGAATAGGCTAAGAGACTACAAGGTCTAAAGGCACCTCACCCCTCAAAAGAGGAGTGGGATTAGTCGATGACTACATCGACATGACCACTTTCTCAACCAATGGATGAATAGGTTGAGAGACTACAAGGTCTAAAGGCACCTCACCCCTCAAAAGAGGAGTGGGATCAGCCAATGACTGCATCGACGTGACCACTTTCTCAACCAATGGATGAATAGGCTGAGAGACTACAAGGTCTAAAGGCACCTCACCCCTCAAAAGAGGAGTGGGATCAACCGATGACTACATCGGTGTGATCACTTTCTCAACCAATGGCTGAATAGGATGAGAGACTACAAGGTCTAAAGGCACATCACCCCTCAAAATAGGAGTGGGATCAGTCGATGACTGCATCAACGTGACCACTTTCTCAACCAAAGTTTGAATAGACTATGAGGAAACCTGAGAAGACTCAGAATCAAAAGAGCTTTCAGATAGGGACCAAAATATTTGTACCTCTGGAATGCCAAGGCATAAATGAGTAAGGTGATCTCCCTTGCAAATATTATAAGGGAACTTAGGTTTACGTCCTATCCATCTAGGTTTCTCAACAGAATCAATGCCCCCAGCATGACTAGCAGTGGTTGGTTGCACATATCCAACATGACTTGCAGAGGTTAGTGATGGGTCGATAACATGACTTGTAGAGGCTACAGACCTATTACCAGTATGACTAGCAGTGACTGGAATTTTCCCCCCATCATGACTTGCAGAGGGTGGGTGCTTTCCCCCAACATAACTTGCAGAGGCTGGGTGCTGGTCTTCAATGTGACTTGCAGAGGTTGTTGACCTTTCTCCAACATGACTCGCAGAGGTTGGTGATTTCTTCTTCCTATTCTTCCTCTTTCTATTTCATTTAGACTTCCGATTACTAGTAATTATACTTTCACCGGAGGTGGGAGAAGGAGGAGGAGAAGACTTTGCTGATGAAGAAACATCAACAGGGTGCCCATGACTTAAAGTGCTTAGCTGGGAAGTGTCAAGAGAATTTGGGATACTTTGAATGGTACCCAACCAAACCGGTAATCCCACATTCAACCCAGGAATGTACAAAGTGGCCATCAAAGGGACACCAATGTTTCTGAAGAAAGGAAAAGGACAAGAATCCCCTTGTGAAGGGGTTCCTTGGTTGGTATCATAGGGAACTTTAGCCATGAATATCTTATGTAGAGGTTCTCCCCTTGCGGGATCGTTCAAATCTGTAAAAGTCTCACACACCGACTCTGAAGAACTAATGTTATCAAAACAATGCCTATAATGAGGCGGCTCCACGTTTCTAAGCGGAAGACTTAAAAGTCCTCTCAACCGGCGGAGTGGGTGGTCTACCACCCTAGGTCAGAGACCCAAAGCCACGAATGACTAACTCACTATGGAAAACTAGGGAGCACATAACACACACTAAAAATTCCTAAAGGCAAATCAAGCAAACGACTAACTAGTTGGAAGAACAATTACACCAACCAACACTAGAGCAACTTACTGGTGCAAATGCAAATCGAATACAGAAGCACCCTCCGGGTATACTCTGCAAAGAGTGGCTTGATGTCTACCTTAGGTACTGTGGTATACCCCCGTGGTCACCTGTGTAAGTCCCTAAAATAAAGGCAACTAGGTTGCCAACTCGTGAACAATCACCAGGCGGGTACAGTCGACAGTCGGGTGGACCGAATGAGCAGGGTATCAAGCCCAAAACCTATAAAGGGTATCGAAATCAAGTGTTTTGGAAGACAATTGAGGACCTTGAATGGATTCGAGACCCACTAAGCTCCATGACAAATGCGATCAACGGAATCCCAAGACAAGTCCTCTATATGCATTCCCCACTATGCTTGGTTTGGCTTTGGAGGGGTTAACTCCGCTACCTTTCCGCATGCGACCTCGTGTTTAGCCCCTGTGATAGAGGGGGGTCCCAGATAATTTCCACATTACTGGACTTCTACACTCCTTAGCACAGACTCGTATGTTTTTTTTATAGCCTTGAAGAGTTTCCTCTCCAACCTAAATCAAGACTCTAGCCTAATCTAGTTGATGGACCCTACAAACATAAAGTCTAGTAAATTTTAATTAGCGTTCTTTTTACTAGCTTGATTTACTCAAAAAGGGTATGATAGTGCAACTGATGTTGTTAATACTCTTGCGAAAAATGATGAAACTTATCTGAACACTGGCAAATAATGATTCTATCTTTTTTATTTTTATTTTTAAAAGCTTTTAAAATTAGAAGAAAACACAACGTTATGCTAATTTTTTTTTTTTTTTCAAATAATAATGCAAAGAAAATGCCAGGAAAGAAAGGGATCTAACAAACTAAGTTTTTAAATATATTTTCTTCCAATCAAAGCAGAAATAACAAAAGATTCTAAAAGAAACTAATGAATGCACGATTCATGGCCCCCCCAAAATGCAACTCATTTTTCTTAAAATTTCAAGCTAAAAATAAGTTAAAAAAGCTAGGAAACACAAAAAATCTTTTAAATGAAAAAGAAAGCTATGATGGAATACAATCTAGGCTAAAACTGCTTATGACGGAGACCAGAAAGAAACAAGAAAAACCTGGTAAGTAAAAACTTGACAGGGAAGAGGATGATTGCCTCCTCAAAATTTTCTAGACAGACACGTTACTGCCATTTCAACAACCAACGTATGCATGTGGGCTGCCCAAATATAGGACCCGTATGCATGCGTGTGGGCCCACTACAGGCCACGTGTGCCTCTGTTTCTCCTCAAAAGAAGCAAGACAAGGGGCTAAGCTCAGGAAGGGAGTATTGGCATTGAGAACCAGAATCCCTTGAAGACACATAAACTTACTTTGACAGGAAAAGAAAAACAATTCAAGGAAAATTTCATAGAAAAAAACCAATTTGAGGTGGTACCTAAACTACAAAATGAAAAAATAGAGACCAGAATAAGATCCAGAAAACCCCTGAGAAGGATCACTTCTGACAGGGGAGAGGATGACTGCCTCTCTAAAAAACAAAATTGAACTCAGACACGCGACTGACACTTCATCATCTAGTGTGTGCATGCGGGACGTGTGAAGGTAGGGTGTGGGTACACGCATGCAGGCCTTATATAGGCTGCGTGTACCTATGTGACTTCCGTAAAATAAAAATCAGCCAAGCAAAGAAAGCAGGGAATACTGGTATGGAAGACCAGAATCCCTACTAGCTCAGACTCTTGTAGAAACTCAAAAAAAGGTAGTAAAACCAATTAAAAATACCCAACAAGTATCCCTAGAAAACCCGAGAGATCACCAGTACGGTCGCCAATTCTATTGTGAGTGGGAAATCCCTCTATGGACTAGCATTTAGGGTTTTATCATGCATGCAGAAAATACCTAAAGATTCCTACTTTTTACCACCATCTCAAACCTAATCCCCATTATTCTTAAGCAAATACACAGTTAAGAAGATCAAGTGAACATACCTCATTTCTGACGTTTGTTGTCGATCCCTCTTCACGCTTGGTCGCTCTTTGACTACAAATATCCTCCCAAGGATAACCTACATTCATAAAAGACAAACAAAGAACTCCACATGCATTTGATCTACGGATTAATGGGTTAGATATTTAATCAACATGTACACAATAAACAATGAAAACCTCATGTGGTGGGACGAGAAAAGTACTTCTTTATTATTAACTTCACTAAAGAAAATTACAATGATGAAGCTGGCCACTGCTCCACGAATTTGGTCCTGGGATCCTCTTTTACTGTGCACCAACTGCTAACACACTTGCTTCTCTTCTTCGTTGAAATCACAAAATGGTTGCAGAATCTTGGGCAAAGGGGAATATGAATTCTGGTAGAGTTTCTTTACTATGATTTTTCCTCCTTTCAAATGGGACCCTTACCCCTTATTTGGTCGAATGATCGGCCATGCATGGCCGAATATGAATATGAAGGAGCTAGGTATTTGGTCGAATGATCGGCCATGCATGGCCGAAAGGTTTAGTTAACTTGCCCAAAGTTTTGTGTTCCGTCAGCAACTTTCCTTTTTCCGTGCTTTTGTAAGTACACGTGGGCTCTAATGGAGCAGCTAGTGTGTACACGCGTGCAGTAATGGAGCAGGGTGCGTGGGCCTTTATAAAGAGGGTTTTTTTACTAGAGTTGTTCAGTGTTGGCTTGGAAAAGAAGGCATATGGGATGGCCTGATGTTAGGTAAGTATGTTTGGTGCAAATTAGGGTTATAACATAGAGATACTTAGGGATCATAAGGGGTTGGTTGTAGCTTGGAGATATACTTAAGTATCAATCACATTATCATTGTGATTGTTTTAGCCAGGCACGAGTTGATGTGATATGTAATGTTTTGATGTATAATCCATTTTTTTATAAGTTGTTGAGATAAAGAGGATGAAGGAGGGTAGATATTGAGGGTTGGATCGTAGGCTGAGGAGCCTGGTGCGATCTAGTCCACCTCATATAGATCTTACCCAACTCAGGGGAGTTGTAAGCGCACGATGCTGTAGATGCAGAAATACTGTAATAAAAGAGATAAGAGCCAAATCTTTGTGGATGTAGCCTAGGAGGGGGTGAACCACAGTAAAATCTGTGTTATGTGATGAATGCATGCATATCTTTATTGTCTTCATCAATTATTATTATGTTGAATGAATGAGTTGTTATATTTCTTTCTTAATTCGTCAATAACAGTATATTGTGTTTACAAGCTATAATAAATGGCTCAATATATAGCTCTCTTATCTCACACTCAATCCTAGGTTGTAAACACATGAGTCTTACAACCACCCATTAAATCTATCTCGGGTGAGACTGCGCATCACATTTTGTGTGTTGCGTTGTCGTCTCGTTTACCAAGAGGGCCGATAGTTTTAGATGCTTTATTGGAAACCCGACAGACTTGAACCCTAGGTCAATAAACTCAGACAATATAGAAGAGTAGTAACCAACAAATGGTTTTGTTGAGGAGATAAGTCGAACATCTGTCGAAGGCGGATCAAGAAAAGGTTAGGGCAGAGAGAAATGATCCATTAGAAGGGAATGTTGAGATCATGGAATCCCACAAAAGCAGAGATCGAAACTTGGATAAGAACTAAGGAGCTAGAGTTTGCACATAAAGACAATAGAAACCCTAGACTAACACCTCACAAATATATTGAGAAATAAGTGTTTACTGATTTACACGAAGTCTTTTTCTACGATTTTCAACATCTATTGCAAGAGTGGATACTAAGGTTGAAGGATAACCATGCAACAAACCAGATTCGACAGATAGAGTGGACTTCGACATAGATTGAGAAACTTCAGTAGGCGAACAACAAGTTCATCCGCACAATAGACTAAAAGGAGTGACAGTAGACCTAGATGGAGTGCGCACTAAAGCAAATTTTGAAGTCATTGAAATAGTGGATGACACAACACCTTACCCAAAATTGCTTGGTCCGGATTGGGCATTTGACAACCAGGACATAATAAACTTAAAGACCAGGAAAATGACATTTTATTTAGGAGAATATAGGGTCATCGCACCATTAGATCCGTCGGAAGGGGAGAGGTTTGTAGAACCTACTTTCTTAGACTTAGAGGAAATCAACCAGTTGTACAAAACAATTGCGCATGATGAGGATTATGTAAACCCACCTGCAGATGGGATACTCAGTTGGTGGAGAATTACCTCATGTACAATAGACTCAGATACCAATTTAGAGAACTGACAACAAAGGCTACATGAAGTATCCACGAGAAGATGTGCAAGAATAGACCACACAGTAAGATGGTTAGGCACATAAATCAGAGAATCACCCAGTTTTCACGGAATAAATGATTTGGAAACATTCTTAGCACAGTATGAAGACAAAGTATTAGAGAACCAGAGACTGTTAGCACTTGATATAACACTCAAGGCCATACTTGCAAGATGGTGGGGCACACACAAAAAAACATTTACAGATTGGTACCAATGTAAGCGGTCACTTCACATAAGGTTCGGTGCATAACAGAAAAACAACAAGAAGCAGAAGTATGATGGAAAAAGGGCACCAGTGGAACACTTGGAGAAGTGTATAACGCTATGGAAAATGACACCCCCAGAGGAATGGCCTCATCATTTTATACACACTCTAGAGGGAATATTAGTCAACTGGTATACAAACTAGGAATTGTGCAAAGGAACTACAACCTGGACAACATTGCAACAGAACTTCACAGTCACTTTCTCATTCGAGAATGAGAACCCCAACATAGATACAACTCTCAAATAGATAAGAGGAGTGATATTCATCAAAGAGAAAGAAATAGAACTTATCACAGAATAACAACAATGGAACAAATAGACAGTCAAGGAATTGTTGTCGTGTTACCATGTGCAAGAGGAAGCACCAAACAAAGATGATCTGCGCGATATCCAGATCGAAGAAGCATAAGGTGAAAGATAAGTGGAGGGACCACCTATAGAATCAAAAGTTATTGTCACACCGATCAAGGTAAGAAAAGTAAACATTGGGACAATCGAGCATCCCAAAATGGCCAGCATTGGAGATTATTGGGATGAACAAACAATGGAAAGCATAATAGAGTTATTGCACAAATTCAACGATTGGTTTCCCACAACATTTATAGAGATGGGGGGTATAGATAGAGAGTTAGGATAAATGAAGATACCACTCAGACCTGAAGCAAGATCGATCAAACATCAACCATATAGGTTGAACCCAATATATAAGTAGAAATTCAAAGCTGAGATCAACAGGATGCTCAAAGATGGAATCATCAAATTGGTCGAAGAATCAGAATGGATAATCCCAATGGTAGTACAGTACAAGAAATAAGGAAGGATAATAATATGCATCGACTTGAGGAAGTTGAATGATGCATGACTACACGACCCATTCCCTACACTGTTCACGGATGAAGTGTTAGAAAACGTAGGCGGACACGAAGCCTACTCATTCACTAATGGATTCTCAGGCTACCATCAGATCAAGATAGCATAAGAAGACAGATACAAGACCACATTTGCAACAGAATGGGGATATTATCAGTACACATTCAAGCCTTCTGGACTGAAAAATGCACCAACAATCTTTTCCAGAGTAGTCATTGTTGCGTTTAAGGAATTCATCCACCAGTTTATCGAAGTATACCTGGATGATTGGATAGTCTACAATTTGTTGAAAGACCATGTATAAGTCTTACGACTAATGTTGGAAAGATGCAAACAATGTCAGATATAACTAAACATAAAGAAATGCATATTTGGAACACTGTTTGGGATACTATTAGGCCATATAGTATGCAAACAAGGTTTACTCATAGATCCCACAAAGATCGTAGTAATTGTTAACTTACCGCCACCAAAAATAGTCTGTCAGCTAAGAGAGATGTTGGGACACATCGAATACTGCAGGAATTTTATCAAAGGGTACATGCAGATTACTAAACCAATGGAAAATTTGCTAAGAAAGGACACAAAGTTTCAGTGGAATGACAAGTGCCAACACAGTCTCGATACCCTGAAGGAAAAGATGGTCATCGCGTCGATATTAGTATTTCAAGATTGGGAGAAGACATTCCACGTGCATGTAGATGCATCATAAATAACACTTGGAGCTATCTTGGCACAGCTGGGAGCGAGGGACTTGGATCACCCAATATAATTTGCGAGCAAGAAGCTCTCTGACTCAGAACAGAACTATAACACGACAGAAAAAGAAGGCCTAGCTATGGTCTACGCACTGCAAAAGTTCAGACATTACTTATTGGGGAAACACTTCAAGATGTTCAAAAATCACTCAGCCCTGAAATATCTAGTCAACAAGCCAGTGTTGGGGGGATAATTTGTTGATGTTTACTCCTATTTCAAGAATTTGACTTTGAAGTAATCATCAAACCAGGAAAATTGAATGTAGGATCTGACCATCTATCAAGGGTCAAAATGGAGAAGAACCTATGAATTTAGAAGAATTTTTTTTAGATGCACATCTATTCTCAATCTAGATCGCCGATGAATACTTCACAGATATTATCCAGTACTTGAGCACAATTACTATGCCACAAGAGTATAACACCGCGTAGAAGAAAAAGATGGTAGTTTGTGTTGCCTACTATCAACTGATTGCAGTAAACCTATACAAAATGGGCGCAGATAGCATCTTGCGCAGGTGCGTGTTAGAGCATGAAAGACCAAGAGGCTTAGCAGAAGCTCATGAAGGAATAGAAGGAGGAAATTACGTAGGTAAAGCTACCGTGTAGAACGTATTGCGCGCAGGACTTTGGTGGCCAACAATTCATAGAGACTCGAAGGAGTACTACCAAATATGCGATGTCTGTCAAAGGGTAGGCAAACCCAAAAGAAGGGATGAGATGCCATTACGACCACAAGTAACATTACAAGAATTCGATAAGTGGGAAATAGATTTCGTGGGACCAATCAACCCACCATAAAAAAGAATAGGAACAAGGTACATTATCATCACGACGGAATACCTAACAAGACGGGTGGAAGCCACACCAGTGAAGGATTGTAGCACAGAAGCAATAGTGCATTTTTTATTTGAGCAAGTAATCACTCGATTTGGATTCCCAAGAGTTTTGATGAGCGACCAAGGCACACACTTCATAAACAACACCATCAACACTATGACTGAAGAGTTTGAAGTCCATCATCAGAAGAGCACACCCTATCACCCATAGGAAAATGGCATAGTAGAAGCATTTAACAAAATTTTGGAGAATGCGCTGACAAAGATCTGTAATGTCAACATGGACAACTGGGACCTCAAAGTGCTAGCAGTATTATGGGCATATAGGACTACGTGCAAAAATTTGACGAGGCACACGCCATTTAAATTGGTTTATGGCCAAGAAGCAGTGGTGCCATTAGAATTTCTAGTACCAAGCTTGCGCGTAGACGCAATTACACAAATGATAGAACGAGGCATAGTACA
>SNQJ01S0212136.1:0-23397 GCA_010110895.2 Picea sitchensis | reverse complement strand
CAAAAGGCATGACAAAAAATTCATAATGGCCTTCATGAGTTCAGAATGTTGTTTTGGGGATATCTTCTTCCTTCATTCTAATCTAATGATACCCTGAACGAAGATCCAACTTTGTGAAATAGATTGCTCCATATACTTCATATAACAATTCATCAATGAAGGGAATGGGAAACTTATATTTAATTGATCTAGATGGATATCAGTGGCCACCCACCTTTTCCAACTGGCTCAAAACAATTTTTTGACAATTTTGGCAATTTACTATTTTTAGCAGTTTTAACTTCTGGGGCCATTTTGAGGGCCTAAATGAAGGTTTTTCAGGATCGATATCCTAAATGATATCCAAATTCATGATTGATCCCCCAAAATGAATCTCCTTGATGATACCTTTCCAATGGTCTATCACATGCCTAAAACGGAGATCGTATGCAAAAGTTACGACCCCGGGAAGTTGATGTACTAACTTACCCAAACGGAGCCCACATGACTTTTGGCGCTTCATCTCCTAGGGTTAGGTTTTTGGATGTATAGGGTTTTTGGAATTCTTAATTATTGTAAAAAGGCCTTTAGAGCCTCATTGTAATTTTCTTCTTGCGAATGCGCACTGCCGTCACATCTCTTCGAGAGATAAGCCGCCACCATTCCAACAAGCTTGTTTCCGCTGCATTTTACAGTTTCAGCTTATTTCGTTATTGAATAGAAAACCAATTTTACTGTATATTTGTTATTTTGTGTTAAGAACCTATTAATAATCTGTATTCATTTCATTCTTCTCATAAAATCCGGATCAGTGGTATCAGAGCGGTCTTCTCCTTGTCGTCTTAATGCATGTCCCCAACGAGGTCGGAGTACAAGGAGTTGGGTCTCGAGCTTGTTTCTCTTGAGGAAATAAGCTCTCACACGCCCAAGCGAACTCCCATGGAAAGAGAAAATAAATTTGATGGGACAAGAGATCCTTTCAAACTGTTGATTTAGGAATCCCTCACACAACAGAGGAACGAGATGATGGATAGTTTTGTGCAAATCCTTTGGCGACTACCAACATGTAACTCATCTTCTTCAAACAGAGGCGTTGCCCCCTTCAAGGTACAAATAAAATTCGATATTCCTATATTTGAAGGTCATATATATGCAGATGTTGTAGACAAGTGGTTGAATCTACTAGAAGGGTATTTTTCTTTCCATAACTTTTTGAATAAAGAAAAGATTACTTTTGCACTCCTCAAAGTTGTTCCCCATGTCAAAGATTGGTGGGAAAATTTCTGCGAGCAAAAGGAAACATAGGAAACCTAATTATTTTTAGTCACGGCCACTTGGAAATCCTTCAGGGATGCTATTAAGGAACAATACTACCCTGTCGGAAGTTATGACGACCTGTATACCAAATGGACCACATTGCGCCAAGAAAGAGACCAAGCAGTGCCAGATTTCGCAAATATCTTCCATACCTTGAGCACCAAGTTGGGTATCAAAGATTCAGAGTGACATCTGTTGCTCAAGTATCGCTTTTCTCTACATAGATACATCCATACATAAATGGAATTTCTGGACATCTCATCCTTGGGTGTGACCTACCGATATGTCGTCAAAATCGAGTAGAAGCTCAAATAAAAGACACGACAATTTGGGCCTGGGAACCCCTCACAACAAAAGCCAGGAAAGGGCGGCCCCAACCCACCGAACAAAGGACAGAGAAAATATGGATAGTATCAGGACAACCAGTCCAAGATGCAAGCAAAGAAGGACACCAGAAAGACAAAGAAAGATACCTGGAAGTGGTGCGACTTCCATAAGAGCCCTTGGCATAACACTGCTGACTGTTGCTCAAATCCGTCGTTGGTGGCCGAAGTGAAAGCCTCTGAATCAGATGTAGATTATGACTCTAAGCCAGAAATAGAAAGGGGAATAGGTATCATTGACACGGAACCCAATACCACCGTTTCTACCACCAAGCTCCAGGCTGGTGAACTAGACGAGCCAGAAGAAGGAGAGCACCTCTTCCATTCACATAGACAGTGTGCAGGTAGGCACAGAGAGGAAGCTAACTCTGTTGAGTTTTGTAATTAGAAGAAGAATCAACTGAAGGATCTTCGTAGGGTTGTCGAACACCCTGAAACACTCAGCAAGAGGTTGCTTGAGTGAAGGATAGCCAGGAGGGCATCCAAGTTATCCATCTACATGAGAAAGGAAAAAAAGGAATTATTTCCTTAAGGTTTGAGTAGCAGGAAGCTCATAAGAGATAGCACTGTGTGTGTGAAGACTCTGCGAGGAGAGCAGAAGTCACATAACTCTTTGAAGGGTTCGGGGTTCCCTAAATCTTGGGAGAACCAATGTTTTATTACGCGCAGGAGAGGACTCAAGTTGAAGAGATCGCAGGCAAAGGAGAACAAAGGTTGAGGCCTTTGAACATTGGAATTTTTCCAAGTGTTGGCAGAAAGTGCGCCAAAGCTCAAGAGGAACATAACTGTTGTTGGATGATCCGAAGAGATCTGGACCGTTGAATATTCCACATCCAGGAGGCAGTGCAGGAGGAGCACACAGGAAGACAAGGTCTGAGCCATCAGATCTTGGTTTAAATACCCATCATCTGTTAGATCTGACAAGAGATGCATGGGGGTTAAACCTTCGTGAACAACAAAGCAAAAGTCCCAAAGGAGTGTCGATATTGGGATTTCGGTGTTCGAAAGTTCGGGGGTCCGGAGGATGAAAGTCTGGGCACTTGACATCAGAATTACCAAAATAGAAAAGGGGGATCTGAGTCGTCTGTCTGCTCAGATCAGGACCCCTAGACTTTGCGAGTGTTGAACTCGCCAAGGGATTAGGACCATCCATATGAGGAGGACAGGTGGTAGATATATAGGGATCTTGCGAACTCGGAGGTTCGCAAGGTGAGAGCCCAGGATTTGGGTGCTCCAAGTCATGAGTGGCGAAGATACTTGGAGCGAAGATAGTCATAGGATCCAGGTCACGGAGGACCATTGGATCATAACCTCATCACGCGTATCGCGCATTCAGAGTTTTGTAGGTTGAGAGGACCTTGTCTCGACTAGAGAAGTCGCAAAGTGTCGAGATTCGAGGCACGAGTGTGGACACATGGAAGAACCACAACGTGGGGCCCGCGTGGTTGACAGGTGGATACGCGTCGCCAGGGGGAAAGGAGTCAACACTTCATTGACTTCTCGCGTCTCGGGGATTCACGAGATAAGAGCACGGGAGTTTGACGCTGAAACTCGTGAAGTGGTGAGTTGCGAGAAGTGCGAAGGGAGGTCAACCCTCACTGACTTTCAAGTCTCGGAGGTTCGCACGGGAAGAGCATGGAGGCTCAACCCTTCGACTTGCGAAGTCGCGAAGTTGCGACGGGAGCTAGTGCTTAGCCTAGCCAGCGGTGATGCGCAGAGGGCGCTGACAGAAGGGAGCTATATCCATTTCGTGATCCCGGGTATCATGAGATTGGGAAGGAAGAGTCAGGAGTTTTGACTCGCGAGATCACGAGGCCATGACAAGGACTTTGAGAATAGGCCTTGGTTATAGCATTGTGGTCACACAGAGAAGGTGGAGCTCGCACCTAGTGTTGTTTACATAGGGTAGATTTTGAAAGGACCTGTGGATCGATTGAATTGAGATTCCAGTTGGGAATCTAAAAGAGTTGCTTCGACTCAGGGGAAAGCTATCAAACGATCCTGTGAGCGGAATTCAACCTAAGGGCTGATAGGTATGCATCAAGAGGTATCAGAGCTTGAATATTTTCTTTAGATTTCAGGCAAGGGAAGTTGGAGGTGAAGGAGCACTCTGATACACATCAATATGGTATCAGAGTGAGAACTCTATCTGTAGATTTCAGGCAGAGAAGCAGAAGGAAAAAGAAGACAGAGTGCTGGGAACTCTGTGGTGATTGTTTGCAGAGTAACAGTAGCAGGTTTTTTCAAGAGGGCAGATAAATATAGCAAGATGGCTACTGAAGATCGTAGATATGCTAGAAAGAAGAACCCAGAGCTGATCAGCATATCTGAAATAGATGAAGAGCTTGCTGATATAAGGGTAGAAATGGAAAAGCTTGCATTTCAGATGCAACAAAATGCTAATTCGAGATGTGTATATGAATGGTCCATGAAGACGAAAGCAAAATGGCCAGTCAAGGGGTTGATGGCTAAAAGACAATGTAGGATGTTAAGAGGATGGTTGAGGCATGCTGAAAACCTCAACAGACCAGAAGAAAGGGTTCAGATATGTGAACCAGAGACTGGGAGAAATCTCAGTGATGCAAAGTATAAAATGGGATCAGCTAAAGATCTCAAGGACCGCCAGGAGGGCAGCCCAGAAATTCCCAATTGCCAGGTGGGCAAAGAGTTAATATCACTACGGGATCTCATAGACTGTCATGAGGACAGCCGGGGGATTTCACATTTCCATGAGGGAAATGATATGAGGTCACTACGGGATGTCATAGACTACCAGGAGGTTAGCCGAGAGTTTCCAATTTGCCAGGTGGGCAAGGGAACAGAGATGGGATCAACTGATTCCATAGACTGCCAGGAGGTCAACAGGAAAATCCCAATTTTCCAGGTGGGAAGAGATGAGTAGATGAGACTATTTGAGGGTCTCATAAACTCAGAGGTGAGTTTGAATTAGCCTAAGGAGATGACAGAAGGGGAGGATCAGAGGAGCCTTCTAATGATTGGGGGAATTCAGGTATTCCTACCATTAGCCCAAGGGGAGGCAGAAGTCTGTGTTGCATATGTTGAGGGAGCAATAGTAGAAGTAGGACAGCTAGCTGAGACTGTCAGAGAAGAATTGGAGCAGATATATGAGGCTACCCAAGAAGAAGAGAATGAGCATTCTGAGGAATGGCTCGATACTTTCAAACAGGAAGCTGAAAAGAAGGAAGCTGCAACACTGAAGCTAATAGCAGAAGAAGACGAAGAGCAGGCAGATAAATTGCTCACTCCATGGGAGATGGAGATGGAGATGCTAGAGGATTGGCTGAAAAATCCAGAGCCAGTAGGTGACTTCCATGAGTAGGTCAGTCAAGAAGATACTGCAGAGCTGGACTTTGCAGTAGGGTGGAAACTTAAGGCCACAAAATATGAAGAAATCATGGGAGATCACAATGATCTGCCCGATTGCAGTCAATTTTTGCAACTGAGGAGACTGCAAAAGCAGAGCCAGCCACTGGAGCAGTTGGATGAAGTGATAAGGAATATTAGGGAGCTGATGATCAAGTCAGCAGAGACTACCAACGAGGAGAAGCTGAGCAGAGAAGTCAAAGAAGAAGCAACAACAACAATGCAGAAGCAACAGAAGAAGGGAGATGGAGCAGATGAACAACTCCAGAAATTTGTTTGGGATCCAGGAGGATTTCCACAGCTGAGAATGGAAGCTCATGAGCAGGAGCTCATGAATTTTTTAGATGAGGAGTATGATGCAGGAGCATCTCTCCACATCATCCAGCCAGCCAGCCAACCACGTCAGGGGTTTCAAATCGCATGATGAAGAGAGGTGCAACCCTCATTTTCAATTTTTAAATTGAATGTAATTAAATGTTTTAGGTTGGTAAGCCGTGAGGCCATGCTTTGTATAGGAGTAGAAGTAGGTAGGCCTTTAATGTTTGAAGGATGAGATCTAGAGCCGATTTGCAGACTAGACAACCCATTCAATGTAATTGAATAAGGTAGGTGAGGTTGGAGGGAAGAGCTCTAAGATGCCCCTCATGTAAAATATCTTGGTATTGTATCTCATTTTTTGGTGAAAAAGAGAGTATGCACAAGAGAGGGAGCCAAGACTTTGTCACAGTCCACGCTCAGAACACCCTTATAAATAGGCATTTTCCATTTAATACAAACATCAGTTTTTCCTGCATAATTCTTGTATTGAATGAATGTATTTTGAGTGTTCATGCCTTTGTGTTCTATTTATGTTGTAGATGTATGCTAGGCATTTGCAGGAGTTGTTTGATTTTAAGGCTTGAGAGGTCCTTGAGGCTTCACACTAGGAGGGTGTGACAGAACACTGTGGGTTCTGATAGCCGGTGCATTAAAGCACTTCTGAACCTACGGATTCAGACAAAGGCATGCCATGTGGGCACAGGAGATGAAATCATCAATTCAGGAAAGACCTGAGAGGTTGTTGAATACCTCAGAAGGCAAGGTTGTGTAGGTGAAACACAGTTGCAGACAGAAACTCTCTAAGGAGTTCTGTAAAGATATGCCAGGTGGGCATTGAGTGAGTGCAAGGAGTGCATAGAAGAAAAAATCTGCTATGAGTTCTTAAGAAGTCAGAATCATCTGAGGATTCTTGACACTCTACCAGGAGGGCATCGAGACAGTGTGCAGGTAGGCACAAAGAGGAAGAGAACTCTATCGAGTTCTGTAATTAGAGGAAGAATCCACTAAAGGATCTTCAGGGTTGCTGAACACCCTGAAAGACTCAGAAAAATGTTGCTTGAGTGAAGGATAGCCAGGAGGGCATCCAAGTTCTCCATCTGCAGGAGAAAGGAAAAAAATGAATTATTTCAATAAGTTCTGAGTAGCAGGAATCTCAGAAGAGATAGCACTGTGTGTGTGAAGACTCTGCGAGGAGAGAAGAAGTCACAGATCTCTTTGAAGGGTTTGGGGTTCCCTAAAGCTCGGGAGAAGAAACATTTTATTACGCGTAGGTGAGGACTCAAGTCGAAGAGCTAACAGGAAAAGGAGAACAAAGGTCGAGGCCTTTGAACATTGGAATTTTTCCAAGTGTTGGCAGAAAGTGCGCCAAAGCTCAAGAGGAGCGTAATTGTCGTCGGATGATCTGAATAGATTTGGACCATTGAAGATTCCATGTCCAGGAGGCAGTGTAGGAGGAGCACATAGGAGGACAAGGTCTGAGCCGTCAGATATTGGTCTAAATACCTGTCGGCCGTTAGATCTGACAGGAGATGCATGGGGGTTAAACCTTTTGTGAATAGAAAAGAAAAAGTCCCGAAGGAGTGTCGATATCGGGATTTCGACGTTCAGAAGTTCAGGGGTCCAGAGGAAGAAAGTCCAGACACTCGACATCAGAAGTCCCGAAATAGTGAAAGGGGATCTGATCCGTCCATCTATGGTTGGACGCGTGTCACATAATCGTCCATTTCAGAGATTCGGGCATCGGGACTCACAGAGGTGAGAGCCTAGACTTTGCGAGTGATGAAGTCGCGAAAGGATCAGGACCATCCGTCTGAGGAGGATAGGTGGCATATATTGAGGGATCTCGTGAACTCATAGGTTTGCAAGGTGAGAACCTAGGAGTTGGGTGCTCCAAGTCGTGAGTGGAAAAGTCACGAGGAGCGGAGACAACCGTAGGATCCAGGTCGCGGAGGACCGTTAGATCAGAGCCTCATCGTGCATATCATGCATTCGTAGGTTCATAGGTTGAGAGGACCTCGTCTCGACTGGAGAAGTTGCGAAGTGTGGAGAGCCGAGGCACAAGTGTGGAAACATGGAAAAACCACAAGTTGGGGCCTACGTGGTTGACAGGTGGATACGCGTTGCCAGGGGGAAAGGAGTCAACACTCTGTTGACTTCTCACGTCTCAGGGATTCACAGGATAAGAGCATGGGAGTTCGACATTGAAACTCACGAAGTGGTGAGTTGCGAGAAGTGCGAAGGGAGGTCAACCCTCGCTGAATTTCAAGTCTTAGAGGTTCACACGGGAAGAGAATGGAGGCTCAACCCTTTGACTTGCGAAGTCGCAAACTTGTGACGGGAGGTAGCACTTAACCTAGTTAGAAGTCATGCGCAGAGGGAACTAACAGAAGGGAGCTATATCAATTTTGTGATCTCGGGTATCACAAAATTGGGAAGGAAGAGTCAGGAGTTTCGACTCACGAACTAGCGAGATCATGAGGCTGCGACAAGGACTTTGAGAATAGGCCTTGGTTATAGAGTTGTGGTCGCATGAAGAAGGTGGAGCTCTCACCTAATGTTGTTCGCACATAGGAGCTTCTGAAAGGACCTGTGGATCGATTAAATTGAGATTCCAGCTGGGAATCTAAAAGAGCTTCTTCGGCTCAGGGGAAATCTATCGAACAATCCTGTGAGCGGACTTCGACCTGAGGGTAGATAGGTCTGGACTCTGCATCAGATCAAGACAAATGCTTTAGACTATGCTGTGGGTGCCGTTCTTAGTCAGCATGACCACCTCGTGGCCTATCCTAGTGAGACACTGTCAGATACCCTCCGTAAGTACCCTACTTACGACAAAGAAATGCACTTCATTTTGCAAGCATGCCTCCAGTGGAGACATTACATTCTTAGGAAGGAGACAATCATCCACACTGATCATAAGCCACTGCAGTTCATGCAGACACAAGGAAAATTGCAGAATGACCACCATCAAAAGTGGTCCACATACTTCCAGCAATTCCACCTCAACATCAAGTATAAAACAAGAAGCACCAATCGTGTCATTGATTGCCTTAGTAGATTGCCATTCATGGCAGTCACCACAGTGCTAGACTCTTGTGGCCATGAGACATCTGGATGGCCCCAACTCTATGAGATAGAACCTGACTTCGCCACCACCTACCAAATGTTGGGTGCAAACGTAGTTGTCGATAATTTCCATCTTCAGGATGGGTTGTTGTGTCGTCTAGGCCATATCTGTGTTCCATCAAGTGAGCGAGTGAAGCTGATCNTCTGGGAATCCCACTTCAGTCAGGTGGCAGGACACTTCAGCATTGAAAGGACAGTGGCGATGCTACAGAAACATTTCTACTGGCCAAAACTTCGACAGGAGGTCAACAAGTATATCAGGTCCTGCACTGCCTGCTCTATTGCCAAATTGACCACTAAGAAATAGGGCCTATACACCCCTCTTCCTACTCCTGATAGGCCATGGGAATCCATCTCAATGGACTACATGTTAGGCCTCCCATCCACCAAGTGGGGAAATGACTTTGTTTTTGTGGTTGTTGATCGCTTTTCTAAGATGGTGATTTTGGTTGCCTCCTAGAAGAACATCACAGTAGAGGTCACTACTTAACTCTTCTTTGAATGAGTCTGGGTACATTTTGGAATCCCACAAACCATTGTCTCAGATCGGAATAGTCGATTTCTCAGCACATTCTGGTCGAGCCGTTGGTCACTGCTAGACACCAAGCTCACCAAATCCATGGCCTTCCACCCCCTGACAGATGGTCAAACCGAGGTTGTAAAACGAAGGATTATGCATATCCTTCGCATGTATAATTCAAATCACCCTCGCACATGGGATGAGAGCCTTCCCTATGTCCAACATAGCTACAATCGAGCTCTGCATAGCTCAACCAGCCACAGCCCCTGTCAAGTGGGGTTGGGATTCCAACCATTGGGACCCATAGATGTTGCACTTCCCCTTGCAGTCACCTCGACCAACTCATCTCCTGCTCCAGCTGAAGCTGACACATCCACCCGGTTCATTGAGTGGATCCAACACATCTACCAACAAGTTTAGGATATCCTATAGAAGTCCAATGACACATACAAACAACACCATGATCAACATCGGGTGCCCCATAAGTTTCAGGTGGGTGACAAAGTTTGGTTGCACTTGCAGAAAGAATGCCTTACAGGACCCCATCAGAAGATTCTCCCACTCTGTTATGGTTTGTACACTATCACCAAGGCCATGGGGGATAATTCTTTTGAGCTCAACATTCCTCCTTTCCTTGGGTTGCACCCAGTGTTCAACGTGGATCTCTTTCACCCTTATTTCCCACCATTATTGGACACCTCAAAAGTAGCAGAACAACTGACACCAATAGAGCTCAACCCTGACTACCTACAACATGCATCCAATGATCATATTGTGGATAGACATACCAAGGGAACTCGACAACAAAGGATCCAGCTTTATTGAGTCGTCAAAGCAGGGCAGCTCCTGCACCAAGGCAAGTGGCTCACCCGGGGCCAAATTCAGTAGAAATTTCCTCATCTGATGGGGGAACTCAAAGCAATGGAGACCATTGCTTCCTAAGGAGGGAGGATTGATCCAGATGGATATCAGTGGCCACCCACCTTTTCCAACTGCCTCAAAACAATTTTCTGACAATTTTGGCAATTTACTATTTTTAGCAGTTTTAACTTCTGGGGCCATTTTGAGGGCCTAAATGAAGGTTTTTCGGGATCAAGCTCCTAGATGATAGTTCAAGTCATGGTTGAGCCCCCAAAATGAATCTCCTCGATGAATCTCCTTGGGATATCACACGCCTAAAATGGAGATCGTATGCAAAAGTTACAACCCTGGGAAGTTGATCTACTAACTTACCCAAACGGGGCCCACATGACTTTTGGCGCTTCATCTCCTAGGGTTAGGTTTTTGGATGTCTAGGATTTTGGGTATTCTTGCTTATTGTAAAAATTCCTTTATAGCCTCATTGTAACCTTCTTCTTGCAAATGCGTGCTGCTGTCACATTCCTTCTCAGAGATAAGCTGCCACCATTCCAGCAAGCTTATTTCCGCTGCATTTTACAATTTCATCTTATTTCATTATTGAATAGAAAACCAATTTTACTGTATCTTTGTTATTTTGTGTTAATAACATATTAATAATATGTATTCATTTCATTATGCTCATAAAATCTAGTGCAGTGGTATCAGAGCGGTCTGCTCCTTATTGTCTTAATGCATGTCCCCAATGAGGTTGGAGTACAAAGAGTTGGGTCTCAAGCTTGTTTCTCTTGAGGAAAGAAGCTCTCACATGTCCAAGTGACCTCCCATGGTAGGAGAAAATAAATATGACTGGACAAGATATCCTTTCAAACTGTTGATTGAGGAATCCCTCACGCAACAGAGGAACGAGATGACGGATAGTTTCGTGCAAATCCTTCGGCGACTACCAACAGGTGACACATCTTCTTCGAAAGGAAGCGCCGACCCCTTCAAGGTACAAATAAAATTTTATATTCCTATATTTGATGGTCAGATAGACACAGATGTTGTAGACAAGTTGTTGAATCTACTAGAAGGGTATTTTTCTATCCATAACTTTTTGAATAAAGAAAAGATTAATTTTGCGCTCCTCAAATTCATTCCCCATGTCAAAGATTGGTGGGAAACTTTCTGTGAGCAAAAGGAAACAAAGGAAACCTCATTATTTTCAATCACGGCCACCTGGGAATCCTTTGGGGATGCTATTAAGGAACAATACTACCCTGTTGGAAGTTATGATGACCTATATACCAAATGGACCACACTGCGGCAAGAAAGAGACCAAGCAGAGACAAATTTCACAGATATCTTCCATACCTTGCGCACCAAGTTGGGTATCAAAGATTCAGAGTGACATATGGTGCTGAAGTATCATGGTGCTCTGCATAGATACATCCATATCGAAATGGAATTTCTATACATCTCATCCTTGGGCACGACCTACCGATATTCTGTCCAAATCGAGCAGAAGCTCAAACAAAAGGCGCGGCAATTTGGGCATGGGAACCCCTCACAACAAAATCTAGGAAAGGGAGGCCCCAACCCACCAAACAAAGGACAGAGAAAATATGGACAGTATCAGGGCAACCAGTCCAAGACACAATAAACGAAGGACACCAGAAAGCAAAGAAAGATACCAGGAAGTGGTGCGACTTTGATAAGAGCCCTTAGCATAACACTGCTGACTATCACTCAAAGAAGTCAATGGTGGCCAAATTGAAAGCCTCTGAATCGGATGTAGATTATGACTTTGAGACATAACCAAAAAGGGGAAGATGGATCATTGATGTGTAACCCAGTGCCACCGTTGCTACCACCAAGGTCCAGCCTGGTGAACCAGATGAGCGAGAAGAAGGAGAGAACTTCTTCCATTCAAAGATGTGGGTAAAAGGCACCCCACTGTACTTGATCATTGATAGTGGTAGCCAGAATAACCTCATCTCAATAGAGGTCATCAAGCGGTTGGCCCTGCCAACAACGTTGCACCCACAACCGTACACCATTGGATGGCTCCGCAAGGAAGCGATCTTCATGTCAGCCAACAGTGCCGACTGTCATAGGGAATCAAGCCCTTCAAAGACGAGGTATTGTGTGATGTTTCTCCTCTCAAAGTTTGTGATGTTCTTTTGGGCCAACCTTATTTATGGAAATGTCATGCTGTATATGATTCTAGGCCTCATAGTGTTATTATTACTTTGAATAGGAAATTGTACAGGATACCCGAGGCAGTTCCACCTAGTGCTATTTCCTTGATCTCTGTTAAGCAATGCAGGAANTGTGATGTTTCTCCTCTCAAAGTTTGTGATGTTCTTTTGGGCCAACCTTATTTATGGAAATGTCATGCTGTATATGATTCTAGGCCTCATAGTGTTATTATTACTTTGAATAGGAAATTGTACAGGATACCTGAGGCAGTCCCACCTAGTGCTATTTCCTTGATCTCTGTTAAGAAATGCAGGAAGGTCATCTCTTAGATGGGTAATTTTGTATTCTTTGTGATTCGATCTCAGAATAAGCGAGAGATCACAACCACATCTAGGGTCTCTATGGTCGACCTCTCCACACAGTAGAAGCAAGTAGATAAATTCGTGGAAGAATAATCGGATATCTTCTCCTCACCTACAAGGGTACCTCTGCACTGCCAGGTCAAGAACCCCATTGATCTGACCCCCGAAACACCACTACCCAATGGGTTAGTCTATCATCGTTCTTTGTTAGAGAATGAGGAGATCAAGCGATAGATCCAGGAACTTATCCACAAGGGGCATATCCTCCCTAGCTCATCACCTTGCGGGAGCCCAATCGTGATGGTACAGAAGAAATATGGAACCTGGCGACTCTATATTCATTACCGGGCTTTGAATAAAATCACAGTCAGAAACTGGTACCCGATTCCTCGAATCGATGACCTCCTTGATCAACTCACGAGGGCCAAATACTTCAGTAGGATTGATCTAAAGTCTGGCTACCACCAGGTCCCGATAGAACAGACAGATGTATGGAAGACCGACTTCAAGTCAAAGGAACGCCTTTTTGAATGGTTGGTCATGCCCTTTGGTTTGACAAATGCTCCAGCCATTTTCATGAGGATGATGGACGATATCCTACGACAATTCACCAATAGTTTTTTAGTGGTGTATCTGGATGACATTCTAATTTACAACAAGACTTGGGCCGAACACTTGTAGCATATTCAGTAGGTTCTACACACCCTGCAGCAGCACAAGATATAGGCCAACTTGGAAAAATGTTTCTTCGACATGGACAGGTTCCATTACCTAGGCTACATCATTGATCAACATGGCGTACATGTGGATCCATCCAATATCCAAGTCATCCGTGACTGGCCATCCCCAACAACACTCATTGAGCTTCGAATCTTCTTAGGCCTTGCCAATTTCTATCGCAGGTTTGTGTTGGGTTTCTCCCATATTGCATGGGCCCTCAACCAAATAAATAGGGGTGGTGGTAAGGAAAATTTTTCATGAGGCCGTTCCCAAAAAAAAGCGTTCAAACTATGTTGTGGGTGTCGTTCTCACTCAGCACAGCCACACCGTGGCCTATCATAGTGAGACACTGTCAGATACTGTCCGTAAGTACCCTACTTACGAAAAATAAATGTACTCCATTGTGCAAGCATGCCGCCAGTGGAGACATTAAGTTCTTGGGAAGGAGACAGTTATCCACACCTATCATAAGCCATTGCAGTTCATGCAGACACAGGGAAAATTACAGAATGACCGCCATCAAAAGTGGTCCACATACTTGCAACAATTCCACCTCAACATCAAGTATAAAACATGAAGCACCAATCGCGTTTCTGATTGCCTCCGCAGACCGCCAATCACAACACTCACCATGGTGCTAGACTCTTGTGGCCATGAGACATCTGGATGGCCCCAACTCTTTGAGACAGACCTTGACTTCGCCACCACCTACCAAATGTTGGGTGAAAACGCAGTTGTCGATAATTTCCATCTTCAGGATGGGTTGTTGTGTAGTTTGGGCCATATCTATGTTCCATCAAGTGAACGAGTGAAGCTAATCTGGGAATCCCACTACAGTCGAGTGGCAGGACACTTCGACGTTGAAAAGACAATGGCGATGCTACAAAAACATTTCTACTGGCTGAAACTTCGACAGGAGGTCAACAAGTATATCAGGTCCTACACTACCTATGCTATTACCAAACTAAACACTAAGAAATAGGGCCTATAAAAACCTCTTACTACTCCTGACAGGCCATGGGAATCCATATCAATGGACTACATGTCAAGCCTCTCGTCCACCAAGTGGGGAAATGATTGTATTTTTGTGGTTGTTGATCGCTTTTATAAGATAGTGATTCTGGTTGCCTACAAGAAGAGCATCACAGCAGAGGCCACTGCCAAGATCTTCTTTGAACGAGTCTAGGTACATTTTGGAATCCCACAAACCATTGTCTTAGATTGGGATAGTCGATTTATTAGCACATTCTGGTCGAGCCTCTGGTCACTGCTGGACACCAAGCTCACCAAATCCATGGCCTTCCACCCCCAGACAGATGGCCAAATTGAGGTTGTAAATCGAATGATTGTGCATATCCTTGACATGTATAATTCAAATCACCCTCACACATGGGATGAGAGCCTTCCCTATGTCCATCATATCTAGAACTGAACCCTGCATAGCTCAACTGACCACAACCCCTTTCAAGTGGGGTTGGGATTCCAACCTTTGGAACCCATAAATGTTGCACTTCCCCTTGAGGTCACCTCGACCGACTCATCTCTTTCTTCAGCTAAAGCTGACAAATCCACTTGGTTAATTGAGTAGATCTAGCACATATGCCAATAGGTTTAGGATATCCTACAGAAGTCTAATGAAAAGTAAAAACAATGCCATGATCAACATCGGCTACTGCATAAGTTTCAGGTGAGCGAAAAAGTTTGGTTGCACTTGCAGAAAGAACGCATTATAGGACCCCATCAGAAGCTTCACCCACTCTGTTATGGGTTGTACACTACCACCAAGGCCATGGGGGATAATGCTTTTGAGCTCAACATTCCTCCTTTCCTTGGTCTGCACCCAATGTTCAACATGAATCTCCTTTGCCCTTATTTCCCACCATTATTGGACACCTCAGAAGTAGCAGAACAACTGACACCAACAGAGCTCAACCCCTACTTCCTACAACAGGCATCCAATGATCATATTGTGGACAGACAGATCAAGGGAAATCGACAACAAAGGATCCATCTTTATCGAGTCATCAAAGCAGGCCAGCTCCTGCACCAATGCAAGTGGATCACCTGGGGCCAAATTCAGTAGAAATTTCCTCATATGATGGGGGACCTCAATGCAATGGATACCATTGCTTCCTAGGGAGGGAGGATTGATCCATATGGATATCGGTGGCCAATCACCTTTTCCAACTGGATCAAAACAGTTTTCTAACAATTTTGGCAATTTACTATTTTTAGTAGTTTTAACTTTTGTGGCCATTTTGAGGGCCTAAATGAAGGTTTTTCGGGATTGATCTCCTCAATGATAGCCAAATTCATGATTGAGCCCCCAAAATGAATTTCCTCAAAGATATCTTTCCAACGGGCTATCACATGCCTAAAAGGGTGATCGTATGCAAACGTTACGACCCCGGGAAGTTGATGTACTAACTTACCCAAACAAAGATCATATGAGATAAGACGCCACCATTCCAGCAAGCTTGTTTCCACTGCATTTTACAGTTTCATCTGATTTCATTATTGAATAGAAAACTAGTTTTACTGTATCACTGTTATTTTGTGTTAAGAACCTGTTAATAATATGTATTCATTTCATTATGTTCATAAAATCTGGATCAGTGGTATTAGAGCGGTCTACTCCTTATTGTCTTAATGCATGTCCCCAACGAGGTTGGAGTAAAAAGAGTTGGGTCTTGAGCTTGTTTCTCTTAAGGAAAGAAGCTCTTGCACGCCCAAGCAACCTCCCATGGTAGGAGAAAAGAAAGATGACGGGAACGGAGATCCTTTCAAACTGTTGATTGAGGAAACACTCATGTAACAGAGGAACGAGATGATGGATAGTTTCACGCAAATCCTTAGACGGCTACCAATAGGCAACACATATTCTTCGAACGGAGGTGCCACCCCCTTCAAGGTACAAATAAAATTTGATATTCCTATATTTGAATTGTCAAATAGACGCAGATACTGTAGACAAGTGGTTGAATCTACTAGAAGGGTATTTTTCTGTCAATAACTTTTCGAATAAAGAAAAGATTACTTTTGCGCTCTTCAAATCCGTTCCCCATGTCAAAGATTGGTTGGAAACGTTCTGTGAGCAAAAGGAAACAGAGGAAACCTCATTATTTTCAGTCATGGCCACCTTGGAATCCTTCAGGGATGCTATTAAGGAACAATACTACCCTGTCAGAAGTTATGACGACCTGTATACCAAATGGACTACACTGCGGCAAGAAAGAGACCAAGCAGTGTCGGATTTCACAAATATCTTCCATACCTTGTGCACCAAGTTGGGTATAAAATATTCAGAGTGACATCTAGTGCTCAAGTATCATGGTTCTCTACATAGATACATCAGAACCGAAATGGAATTTTTGGAAATCTCATCCTTGGGTGTGACCTATTGATATGTCATCAAAATCGAGCATAAGCTCAAACAAAAGACGTGGAAATTTGGGCCTGGGAACCCCTCACAAAAAAATCCAGGAAAGCATGGTCCCAACCCATCAAAGAGGACAAAGAAAATATTCATAGTATCAGGACAACCAATCCAAGCCACAAGCAAATAAGGACACTGAAAAGACAAAGAAAGATAATGGGAAGTGGTGCGATTTCCATAAGATCCCTTGACATAACACTGTTGACTATCACTCAAAGAAGTCACTGGTGGCCGAAGTGAAAGCCTCTGAATCAGATGCAAATTATGACACTGAGATAGAACCAGAAAGAGGAAGACGGATCATTGATGTGGAACCCAATGCCACCATTGCTACCACCAAGCTCCAACCTAGTGAACCGGACGAGCCATAAGAAGGAGAGTGCCTCTTCCATTCATAGATGTGGGTAAAAGGCACCCCGTTGCACTTCATCGTTGATAGAGGTATCCAGAAGAACCTCATCTCATTAGAGGTTGTCAAGTAGCTGGCCCTGCCAACAATGCTGCACCCACAACCGTAGACCATTGGATGGCTCCAACCTTATTTATGGAAACATCATCCTATATATGAGTCTAGGCCTCGTAGTGTTATTATTACTTTGAACATGAAATTGTATAGGATACCCGAGGCAGTCCCACCTAGTGTTATTTCCTTGACCTCTGCTAAGAAATGAAGGAAGGTCATCTCTCAGACGGTGAAGTTTGTCTTCTTTGTGATTCTCTCTCAGAATAAGCGAAATATCACAGCCACATCCAGGGTCTCTATGGTCGACCACTCTGCACAGTGGAAGCAAGTAGATAATGTCTTGGAAGAATACTCAGATATCTTATCCTCACCTACCAGGGTACCTTTGCACTGCCAGGTAAAGCACCCCATCGATCTGACCCCCGGTGAACCTCTACCCAATGGGCCATTCTATCGTCACTCTTTGTTAGAGAATGAGGAGATCAAGCGATAGATAAAAGAACTGCTCCACAAGGGGCACATCTGCTCCATCTCATCACCTTGTGGGAGCCTAATCGTGCTGGTAGAGATGAAAGATGGAACCTGGCGACTCTATATTGATTACCGAGCTTCGAATAAAATCACAGTCAGAAATCCATACATGATTCCCCGAAATCGATGACCTCCTTGATCAACTAACGGGGGCCAAGTACTTCAGTAATATTGATCTAAAGTTTGGCTACCATCAGGTACTGATAGAACAAACAGATGTATGGAAGACTACCTTCAAGTCAAAGGAAGGCCTTTTTGAATGGTTGTTCATGCCCTTTGNACAAATGCTCCAGCCACTTTCATGAGGATGATGGATGATATCTTGCGACCATTCACCAATAATTTTGTAGTGGTGTATCTGGGTGATATTATAATTTACAGCAAGACTTGGGTTGAACAGTTGTAGCATATTCAATAGGTTCTGCACACCTTGCGGCAACACAAGCTATACGACAACTTGGAAAAATTCTCCTTCGGCATGGACAGGGTCCATTACCTGGGCTACATCATTGATCAGCATGGCGTACATGTGGATCCAGCCAAGATCCAAGTCGTCTGTGACTGACCATCCCCAAAAAAACTCACTGAGCTTCGGAGCTTCTTGGGCCTTGCCAATTTCTACCGCAGGTTCGTGTTGGGTTTCTCCCATATTGCATGGGCCCTCAGCGAAATAAACAGGGGTGGTGGTAAGGTGAAATTTGTGTGGGGTTGGTCCCAACAACAAGTGTTCAATGATTTGAAGCAGTGCTTGTGCTCGACCCCAATACTTTCACTACCAGACCTGCAACATCCTTTTGAGATCTAGACAGATGCTTCAGACTATGCTTTGGGCACTATTCTCACTCAGAATGACCACACCGTGGCCTATCATAGTGAGGCACTGTCAGATACTATCCATAAGTACCCTACTTACGAAAAATAAATGTACTAAATTATGAAAGCATGCCACCAGTGGAGACATTACATTCTTCGGAAGGAGACAGTCATCCACACTGATCATAAGCCACTGCACTTCATGCAGACACAGGGAAAATTGCAGAATGACCTCCATAAAAAGTGGTCCACATACTTGTAGAAATTCCACCTCAACATCAAGTATAAAATAGGAAGCACCAATCACGTCATTGATTGCCTCAGTAGACCACCAGTCGTGGCACTCACCACGTTGCTAAACTCTTGTGGCCATGAGACATATGGTTGACCCCAACTCTATGAGACAGACCCTGACTTCGCCACCACCTACCAAATGTTGGGTACAAATGCAGTTGTTGATAATTTCCATCTTCAGGATGGGTTTTTGTGTCGTTTAGGCCATATCTATGTTCCATCAAGTGAGCGAGAGAAGTTGATCTGGGAATCCCAATACAGTCGGGTGGCAGGACACTTCGGTGGTGAAACGACAGTGGTGATGCTACAAAAACATTTCTATTGGCCGAAACATAGACAGGAGGTCAACAAGTATATCAGGTCCTACACTACCTGCGCTATTTCCAAACTAACCACTAAGAAACAGGGCCTGAACACCCCTCTTCCTACTCCTGGAAAGCCATGGGAATCCATCTCAATGGACTACATGTCGGGCCTCCCATTCACCAAGCAAGGAAATGACTATGTTTTTGTGGTTGTTGATCGTTTTTCTAAGATGGTGATTCTAGTTGCCTACAAGAAGAGCATCACAGCAGAGGCCACTGCCAATATCTTCTTTGAATGAGTTTGGGTACATTTTGGAAACCCACAAACCATTGTCTCAGATCAGGATTGTCAATTTCTTAGCACATTCTAGTTGAGCCTCTGGTCACTGCAGGACACCAAGCTCACCAAATCCACGACCTTCCACCCTGAGACAGATGGCCAAAATGAGGTTGTAAATCGAATGATTGTGCATATCCTTCACATGTATAATTCAAAGCACCCTCTCACATGGGATGAGAGCCTTCCCTATGTCCAACATAGCTATAATCGAGCCCTGCATAGCTCAACCATCCACAGCCCCTTTCGAGTGGGGTTGGGATTCCAACCATTGGGACCCATAGATGTTGGACTTCCCCTTGCGGTCACCTCGACCGACTCATCTCCTGCTCCAATTGAAGCTTACAAAGCCACCTGGTTCTTTGAGAGGATCCTGCACTTCCACCAACAGGTTCATGATATCCTACAGAAGTCCAATGACAAGTACAAATAGCGCCATGATCAACATCGGGTGCTGCATAAGTTTCAGGTGGGCGACACAGTTTGGTTGCACTTGCAGAAAGAACACCTTACAATACCCCATCGAAAGCTTCTCCCACTCTGTTATGGTTCGTACACTATCACCAAGGCCATGGGAAATAATTCTTTTGAGCTCAACATTCCTCCTTTCCTTGGTCTACACCCAGTGTTCAACGTGGATCTCCTTCGCCCTTATTTCCCACCATTATTGGACACCTCAGAAGTAGCAGAACAACTGACACCAATAGAGCTCAACCTTGTCTACCTACAATAGGCATCCAATGATCTGATTGTGGATAGACAGATCAAGTGCAATCGACAACAAAGGATCCAGATTTATCGAGTCATCAAAGCAGGGCAACTCCTGCACCAAGGCAAGTGGCTCACCTGGGGCCAAATTCAGCAGAAATTTCCTCATATGATGGGGGACCTCAACGTAGTGGATACCATTTCTTCCTAAGGAGGGACGATTTATCTAGATGGATATCGATGTGCACCCACCTTTTCCAACTGGCTCAAAACTGTTTTCTGACAATTTTGGCAATTTACTATTTTTAGCAGTTTTAACTTCCGGGGCAATTTTGAGGGCCTAAATGAATGTTTTTCGGGATCGATCTCCCCAATGATGGCCAAATACATGATTTATCCCCCAAAATGAATCTACTCAACCATACCTTTCCAACGGGCTATCACACACCTAAAACGAAGATCGTATGCAAACGTTATGACCCCAGGAAGTTGATGTACTAACTTACCCAAACGGGGCCCACATAACTTTTGGCACTTCATCTCCTAGGGTTAGGTTTTTGGATGTCTAGAGTTTTTGGAATTCTTTCTTATTTTAAAAATTCCTTCAAATCCTCATTGTAACCTTCTTCTTACGAATGGACGCTATCATCACATCTCTTCTCAGAGATAAGCTGCCACCATTCCAGCAAGCTTGTTTTCACTGCATTTTACAGTTTCAGTTTATTTCGTTATGGAATAGAAAACCATTTTTACTGTATCTCTATTATTTTTTGTTAATCACCTATTAATAATCTATATTCATTTCATTTTGCTCATAAAATATGGATCAGTGGTATCAAAGCGGTATGCTCCTTGTCTTCTTACTGCATGTCCCCAACGAGGTCGGACTACAAAGAGTTGGTTCTCGAGCTTGTTTCTCTTGAGGAAAGAATCTCTCGCACGCCCAAGCGACCTCCCATGGCAGGAGAAAATAAAGATGACAGGACAGGAGATACTTTCTAACTATTGATTGAGAAATCCCTCATGCAACAGAGGAATGAGATGATGGATAGTTTCGCACAAATCCTTTGGTGGCTACCAACATGCGACACATATTCTTCGAACGGAGGCGCCGCCCCCTTCAAGGTACAAATAAAATTCGATATTTCTATATTTGAAGGTCAGATAGACACAGATGCTGTAAACAACTGGTTGAATCTACTAGAAGGGCATTTTTTTGTCCATAACTTTTCGAATAAAGAAAAGATTACTTTTTCGCTTCTCAAATTCGTTCCCCATGTCAAAGATTGGTGGGAAAATTTTTGTGAGCAAAAGGAAACAGAGGAAACCTCATTATTTTCAGTCACGACCACCTTGGAATCCTTCAGGGATGCTATTAAGGAACAATACTACCCTATCGAAATTTATGACGACCTATATACCAAATGGACCACACTGCGGCAAGAAAGAGACCAAGCAATGCCAGATTTCACAAATATCTTCCATACATTGTGTACCAAGTTGGGTATCAAATATTCAGAGTGATATCTAGTGCTCAAGTATCATGGTGCTCTGCCTAGATACATCTAGACCGAAATGGAATTTCTGGACATCTCATCCTTGGGCGTGACCTACCGATATGCCGTCAAAATTGAGTAGAACCTCAAACAAAAGACGCAGCAATTTGGGCCTGGGAACCCCTCACAACAAAATCTAGGAAAGGGCAGTCGCAAACCACCGAACAAAGGATAGAGAAACTATGGAAAGTATCAGGGCAACTAGTCCAAGACGCAAGCAAAGAAGGACACCGAAAAGACAAAGAAAGATACCAAGAAGTGGTGCGACTTCCATAAGAGCCCTTGGCATAACACTGCTGACTGTCGCTCAAAGCAGTTGCTAGTGGCCGAAGTGAAAGCCTCTAAATCAGATGCAGATTATGACTCTAAGCTAGAACCAGAAAGGGGAATATGGATCATTGATGCAGAACCTAGTGCCACCATTTCTACCACCAAGCTCCAGCCTGGTGAACCAGATGAGCCAGAAGAAGGAGAGCACCTCTTCCATTCACAGATGCGGGTAAAAGGCACCCCGCTACACTTCATCATTGATAGCGGTATCCAGAAGAACCTCATCTCAGTAGAGGTCATCAATCATCTAGCCCTACCAACAATGCCACACCCACAACCATACACCATTGGATGGCTCCGCCAAGGAAGCGATCTCCGCATCAACCAACAATGTCGACTGTCATACGACATCAAGCCCTTCAAAGATGAGGTATTGTGTGATGTTTCTCCTCTCAATTTTTTTGATGTTCTTTTGGGCCAACCTTATTTATGGAAACGTCATGTTGTATATGAGTCTAGGCCTCGTAGTGTTATTATTACTTTGCATAGGAAATTGTACAGGATACCCGAGGAAGTCCCACCTAGTGCTATTTCCTTGATCTCTACTAAGAAATGTAGGAAGGTCATCTCTCAGACGGGGAAGTTTGTCTTCTTCGTGATTCACTCTCAGAATAAGCAAAATATCACAGCCACATCTAGGGTCTATGTGGCCAGCCTCTCCACACAGTAGAAGCAAGTAGATAAGGTCGTGGAAAAATACTCGAATATCTTCTCCTCACATATAGGGGTAGATCTGCACTGCTAGGTCAAGCACCCCATCGATCTGACCCCTGATGCACCGCTACCCAATGGGCTAGTCTATCATCGCTCTTTGTTAGAGAGTGAGGAGATCAAGCGACAGATCCAAGAACTGCTCCACAAGTGGCACATCCGCCCCAGCTCATCACCTTGTGGCAGTCCAATCATGCTGGTAGAGAAGAAAGATGGAACCTGGAAACTCTGTATTGATTACTGGGCTCTCAATAAAATCACAGTCAGAAATCGGTAGCCAATTACCCGAATCGATGACCTCCTTAATCAACTCATAGGGGCCAAATACTTCAGTAAGATTGATCTGAAGTCTGGCTACCACCAGGTCCCGATAGAACAGAAAGATTTATGGAAGACTGCCTTCAAGTCAAAGGAAGGCCTTTTTGAATGGTTGGTCATGCCCTTTTGTTTGACAAATGCTCCAAGCACTTTCTTGAGGATGATGGACGATATCCTGTGACCATTCACCAATAATTTTGTAGTGGTGTATCTCGATGACATTCTAATTTACATCAAGACTTGGGTCGAACACTTGCAACATATTCAAGAGGTTATGCACACCCTGCGGTAGCACAAGCTATACACAAACTTGGAAAAATGCTCCTTCAGCATGGATAGGGTCCATTACCTGGGCTACATCATTCATCAACATGGTGTACATGTGGATCTAGCAGATATCTAAGTCATCAGTGACTGGCCATCCCCAACAACACTCACTGAGCT
>SNQJ01S0212135.1:0-15842 GCA_010110895.2 Picea sitchensis | reverse complement strand
AGATACCAAAACCCTAATCCCTTAATCTGGGATTAATTTACAAATCAGCTAAAAATAGAAAAATTCCTGACATTTTTATCATGGACAACAGCATGAGGAGAGATAGACAGTGGCATAGGGCATGGGGAGTGCCTAGGTCGAGGCCACCTGACATCAGTATATTTACGACATCTAGCCAGATAGAGATGGATATTCATAGGCAACCAGTTGAGACTTGGTGTGTGATAGAGAGCATCAGGGGCCAGATGATAGCAGATGAGCACATAGGGCTTCTAACAGTGATCAGTCTTACACAGGAGCAGTTAGAGGAGATTGGAAGTGATAAACTTCCAAGTTTGCGAGGGGACCCTGGAGTTCGTTTTGTTAGCAGGATGTTCATGTTGACTCAGGTTGCGCCAGAGAGCCACACACTCCAACGTGGTTTGGTTTAGAGTGGGCCTACAGGTACTTGTCCTATGGGGTGAGACCTTTTCTTCCGCTTGATTATCATGATAGGGCATGGAGATTTTTGGAAAGGTACTTCTTCTACAGAGGTATCTTCACTGATACCTCTGGTATCTTCATGTTGACACAGGTTAGCATGGGACCTAGGGATTGCAGGATTGAGCTTTTCACTGACTGACAGAGGCGAGTGGAGCTTTGCAGGGGGAAGTTGTTCTAACCTTCCATTGAGCTTCAATGTTGAGAGGAGCGCATCACTTACATGTGTCTCACCGGGGTCTTACAACACCTCATTCGGGCATCAACATGTGTAGTTGATGGAGGCCGTATGGATCTTGGTAGAGACTTGGAGGATGGAGTCATTCCGAGATGAGGCCATGTGTCTTATGTAGGAGACTCCCGGAATTGGTATATTTCAGGATTATGCTTCCCAAGGGCTAGTAGTTCATGACTTGATATGGGACCCAGGGGGCAAAGTGTATGAGTGTTCATCTTTGGATGGGCTCTACTGTTTATCCCATAGGTGGACATGGGATCCTAGTATTTTATTTGAGGGGATTTGGTTATTGCTTGAGGACAAGCATTTTCTAGCAGGGAAGACTGTAATGTCCCCACTTTGGAACATCATCATAGTGCAAAGGTTTATGATGACCAGAGTAGCCAGATGGATGTTATAGCGAGTACATGGTTAATTGAGAGGCATTGTGGGGTCCAGCTTGCATTGATCATCATATTTCATCATTATGAGCCATTCCGCATATGTTGGCTTTGGTTCCGTTGCATTCCAACGATTTCCATGATTTTGACTATTTTGGGCTATAAGTCAATAAAATTCACTGAAGAGGTCATTTTGGGCACATTGCTTGGAGGAACCTCTCAGTGTAATAGCTCATTGGAATCGGGAGAAGCAACACTACAGTATGGGATGGTGAGAAGTGACTTTTAGTGTCCAGGGAAGCCATAAGGAGAGATAAGGATCTTTTCAGAGGTAAAAAGGTTGATTAATTAATTAAAGTGATTTAATTAATTAATTAAATATTAATAAAATGAAAGTCACTTTGGAGGGACAAGGTGAGCCAAAAAGTATAAAGGAAAGGCAAGGGCCTCTACTCATTCATTCATGGAGGATCATGTTTTGATATTTGGCTTTTAGCTAGTGAGCCCAACATTGGGGGTTTTGAGGGTTTTGACTTATCAAACCCTAGAGGACGATTCAGTGGTGAAAGATTCCACCTCGCTTGTCCCAAGCTTGGTCTCGGAGATGCAATACTCTCCCACACCATTCTAGTTCTAGATCTACTCAGTTGTAGGAGGATTCTACATCAGTTGCAGGGGCAGAAAAAGAGAGGGCGCACCAGCTAGGGTTTCCAGCAAGAGGGGCGCACCATCCATTGAGGGAGGATTTGTCCTAGCTGAAGATAAGTAATTTTGGGAATTCCAGGTATTGGGTTTTCCTTGCAGGTGTCTTAGCATCATTCTTGGTGGTTTTCCGGAGTCTTTCAATGGAGGATTGATTTGTATTGAGAGTGGGACGATTTTCCCAAGAGGAGGGCGCACCATTATCTGAAGGGTAGCTAGATCTAAGATCTAGCAGGTATTTTGGCCAGTTGAGCACTTGGGTTTCGTTCTCATGCCCCGATCTATCATTCTAGTGGATTGGTGGAGCTATTGGAGGTCTCTAGGAGAGAGGCCGAACTATTAGGGTTTCAGGCATCCAGGGAGGGAGCACCATTCCTTGAGGAGCATTAGATCCATAGGGTTTGAGAGTGGATTTGGAGATTTGAGCACCTAGGTTGTGCTTACAGTTGCCTGATCTATTGGTTGTCATATTTCTTGGGGTGATTGGACACTTTTGGCAGCAGGGCCGAATTGTTTAGGAGCTTCAACATTCCACCAGGACGTGGCATCATATAGTTAGGGTTTCTGCACTTCATACGGCCAGATCTACCTTGGTATTGGTCTTCATCTCTTATCCAACCTTTGGAGGATTATTTTGTATTGTCGGGAGATTTTTGTAGCAGCTCATACTTCTATTTTGGAGCCATCTGTTGAGCATTCCAGATCGACATCTTCATTGTAGCAAGTTCCTCTATTTCATGAATAAAATCATATTTGGGATGTTTTGGCTTGTCTATCATATTGCATATGGTTGAGGTATGTTCCATGGTTATATCTTCTTGTTTATTGCTGCAATACACATATATTACACATCATTAAACCCTAAGGCGAAATCAAGAGGCCATCCTACAAGTAAACACATCTAAACAAGTAGATCAACAAAGTGTTTGACGAAATACCACAACTAGAAAAAGTTTTAAAAAGACACACAAACCTTGATGATCCTAGCATAATGGTTTGGGATCATTACAGGTTTCCTGTGATAAAACACTTGCAATGCCTCCATGAAGAAATGCCTAATCAAAAAAGGAAAAACATTGCACTCTTAATGGAAAAAGGGTAAAACATTGATTGTGCGTTGTGGGTTGTTTCCTATATCGTAGATGGGTATCGAAGTGTCATCCGTTGTTGGGTATATCCCAAGCAAAAGTCCCTAAAATTGAGGGTGTTTCCTGCAATGGGGTTTATTGACCGCCTATTCAACTAGGGGGTCAACTCCATGTGCCATGAAGATATACATCAACAGATGCAAATATGACGAAGATTATTTGGTTCTACTGGGCAATTTATGCCTCCAACACATATTTTTGTAAACGGATTTTCGCACCCCTGCGTGAGTTAATAATGTAATAGGTTTGCATGGATCATGGTTAGGTCAGTTACTTTGGGATTTCTTCATTAGGAGAGTTCCTTTCACTGAGGGTTTTTTATCACCCTCTCTTCTTAATATTTTGCTTGGATAGATTTGTGGTAGTATTATCATAGATCTAGTGAAGTGTTTATTTGAGTATTGCAAAGTATTTTGTTTTACCATCTAGATCTACTCACATTCTATCTATTTTTGTAGCTTTTCTCACAAGATTTGCAGGTTTACCTCTAAGGTTTTGTTGGGATAGCCTCAATGAAGAGTCTACTCTTAAAGCCAACCTAAACTCTATTGTTTTTTAGATATGATTTTTCTGCTCATTCATTCCATATTTCAGTTGCTAACAATCATAGATAGGTCACTTTAAATCAACTTTTATTTGGATACTTGTATGTGGAAAATTTCTGCACAAAAACATAAATTTTTCTTGTTTTGTTTTGTATTGTGCAGCATTTCCAGCAAACAATTGCTTGCTGGTTTTTGCAGGTTCTTACCAGGTTTAGGGGTTATGCTGCCCACTTTCCGTCACACAACACTTCAAAGGCATATCCTTTGATTGGGTAATGAAAATCACCCTTTCCCTACCTCTTTCTAGCATTGTAAAGTCATTTTTTTTGCTTCCAACCCCCTTGGTACAAAAAAGGAAGGTTTGCCTCTACCTTGTGCCATAGAGAGTGGTTTTTAATTTTTGCTTTTCATTTCAAGTCATTCATTTCATTGTTGCCTACACCTTGGGTGAGAGATTGGCACGGCCAACCCCCCAAAATAGTGAGGCTAGGTTAGTTGTGTGTGTTTTTAATATGCTCATGCTCATGGCTAAAATATTCTAGAAATAGATCTCACACTCACATAACTAAATCTTGGCTTAAGCCCATGGAGGCATAGATTAAATTTCATGCTTTAAGTTTTTCAAGTTTCATTTTCATAGCATATCTCTTAATGCAGTACCCACATGGCTAAATAATGATGGTTTAAAAGTAATTGTTTTTCATTTGCAAATCTCTTATCTTTTAAAGCATCTACTTTCATTCAAGTTTGAAGTACATATGGGCATGTGAATGGTGTAGGAACAACACTTCATTCAACAAGTTTTTCTTAAGTTTCTTATATGTTTTTAATGCTTTAATCTCATGATTTAAGAAAAAATTTCTGGCTGGATAAAAGTTTCGGTTTTGGGCTTATTTCACTGTTTTAAGGCAAGTAAAAGTCACCTAAACACTCTCAAACATTTAAAAATACTTAGGCCATAGGCATAACAACTTACTAAACTTAATATGACACCTTAATTCACCATCTTCGCCATCTAAAACAGGGTTTGAGGAAGGCAATGGAAGGTGCTAGGCCGGGGACGGTCTCATGGTGCGCGACGTCCTTTCCAGAAGTACTCAAATCTTTAGGGTTGACCTATGAAGCTAGAGTAGGCCTCGTTGCCTCACTTCTTGAGCATCCAACAACTATTTGGTAATTGGGGGAGGAGAATTTTGGGTTGACACTTAGCTAAGAGTAATTCAAAATTTAATAATCTTTAAGCAACTCATAAATCACTAAGCATTTGGGGCATCATCTTCATTGATACATCTTATGGTTGTTGTCTAAGAAATACTTGCAAGCACTCTTCACTTTTAACTTTACATGCAAGTTTATTTCCTTTGCTTTGTGATTAATCATCTAAGTGTCATCTTTTATGTTGTGGAGCACTTATTCTTCAAAGCTTTTCATTTTACTTTGTTAGTGTTCTTTATGGTGTGATCCCTCAAGAGGTTGTGCATCCCCTTTGGAGGCACTTTCATGTTCGGTCTTGAGTGTTGTGGTTGCCATTGATAAGCAATCCAATAGAGTAAGTGCTATTGGGGCATGCTTGGCTTAATGTGTTGATGATCTTCATGCTTTGAATTCCTTTAATTTCCCGCACATACAAGCACATGGTTAATAAGTCTTTTGTATCTTTTGTACCTTGCAACTCTTAGACTTTCTTGTTGTAATTTTGTATCTTGTTGTATATCTCTTGTTCGTAATTTTTGTAACATCTATCATTTCGTTTTTAATTATAATTATATGCATCTAACATTGTTGTGGAATAGTTGTACTTATTTGTAATCTTTTGTAATCTAAATCCCTCAAACTTTAGTTGACCCCTTTACCCAATCTTAGGCACTAGTCTTAGTTGTCCTAGGAAAGGGCTTGCTTGTCATAAGTAAATCATTGCATCTTGCATTGCTTCCTTTGCATCATAGGTTAGTCTTTCCCCCCAACCTTGTAACTAACTAAAACCAACTCCTAGAACATAATGTAAATCACATCTAGTAACTAGGGTCTACCCCACTTGGCTTCCCTAGGAGTAAGCCTAGACAGAAGAGGTTCAAGTCAAAGTGACAGTGTGGGCTTTGAACCTAGGCATTGTGCCTCCAAGGACACAATAAGTGAGCAGGACTTAGCTCATGTTTGCAAGTGTGTATAAGGACGAAAACATCTTTGGCACCGTTGCCGAGGATAAGTCATTTATCCTTGGTCAAAACGACTTAACTTATTTTTTAAGAACTAAACAATTAAAAACTTTAGTCCCTAAAATTCTTTGAACTTGCATTGGTTGATTTGTGTGTTTCCTTTCCAAGTGGCAACTCCATTGAAAAAATCTGTCAAGTATACTACTAGGAGCACTTCACAAGCAGTGATTTATTCTTTTCCTAAACCTGAAAAGGTTTATAGGAGGAGGCTAAATCACCTTGCCCCTAGAAGTCTACTTGAAAGTCTTGGAGAAGAAGCACTCACTGATATCCAATACTTGTTCCAAACTAATAATCAACAAACTGTTAATAATCCCACTAATACTCCTAACGTAACCATGAGTATCTTTTTGAGACCTTTGAATTTTGCAGCAATCCAAGGTGCTCCTCACGCAGTTCCTGAAAAATTTATTAACAAGTTGCCTACCTTTTAGGGAAACAATGTTATTAGTGCCAAATCCCATATCCTAAATTTTCATATGTGTGTTGACAGATATTGTCAGGGTCATGATGAAGAAGATGTAAAAATGACTTTGTTTGTGTATTCACTTGAAGGAGATGTTGCCGAATGGTTCACTGATTTTGATCCAGCTACATTCAACACCCTTGACTCAATATTGGATGAATTCAGGAAGAGATGTGGTGATAAAAAAGAACATAGATTCTAGTTTGCCGCCCTTATCACTAGCCATAAAAAAAAAATGAAACTATGGAAGAATTTAATGCCAAGTTTAATAGGTTGGTGAAGAGCCTTCATGCTGATATTATGCCCTCAGATACTGCAATTTTGATTTATTATATGGAGGCATTTGAAGGTGAAATGAGATATGCCTTAAGGGATAAGGATCCTCAAACTTTAAAGACAGCACAAACTACAGCTATAAGAATTGATCAGAACATGCAAGATGCTAGGATGTCTAATATTCTTGTTTTTACTAGAGAGTCTTCTTCCCAACTTTATAATGAGAAGAAGAAAAGTGTTGAAACTTAGAAACCCTCTAATGATGGCATGAAGGAAATTACTCAATTGATTAAACAAATGGAAATTAATCATGCCAATTAGATCAAACAAATGGAGATTAATCAGGCTAATCAATCAAAGGAACATGCAAATCAAATGAATGCCATACAAAACAGGTTGATAGCCATGGAAAGGGGTCAAGCTAGTAGGCCCCCACATAGGCCAAATGACAAGTGGCCTAAGAAATCTCCTCCCCAAGATCAAAGACCACCAAATCCATTTGAATGCACTAATTGGGTTGACCACCAGGCTATTCATTATTGTAGACCTTGTGAGCAATTTCATGACAAGTCAACTTGCCAAGTCTTCCTTCACCTTAGTGATGAAACATGACCTTATGGAACAGAAAATGAACAAGTTGATATGTTTGGTCATGAGTATAATGTTGGCATGTATGATTGGATGGGTTTGGACAAAAATAAGGAGGGAGTAGATAACATGAATTGCATGAGTGATGTTGTGGTGGATAAGGAAACATAAAGGTTTGGTCCCAAGCCTACTCCACAACAAGTAGCTAAAATGGCTAAATTTAGAGGCATTACCTATCAAAGGAATGGGAACAAAAGTCAAGATAAAATCCAAACAAACATTCCCAAGATAGCTCCAACCCCCCCTAAGTCAAATGTGTATGCAAGTTCAGAATTAAATATTGACTTAGGAGGGTGGTTAACTAATGCAACAACTTATCAGGATGCATCGGTTATTTTGCAGAATATGGATAGGGGGAATGAAAAGAATAGACCCTTTTTCCTATCCTTGCTCGTGAATGATTTTATTCTTCATAATTGTATGCTAGATTCGGGAGCCACCTCAAATGTTATGACTAAGAAAGTAATGGAACAATTGAACTTAAGAATATCTAGGCCTTATCATAACATGTGTGCTATGGATAGCAGAACCATAGCGGTGCATGCTCTGATTAAGGGGTTACAAGTACACTTAGTTGTATTCCCAGATATCATGATTGAGATGAACATTGTTGTAATTGATGTGTCGGATACTTGGGGTATGTTGCTAAATAGAAAGACAGCTGCAGATTTATGTGGTAATTTACAGATGGACTTAACTTATGCCACCATTCCAACTCCAAATGGTTTAACTTTCTGATTGAATAGGGAGGTGAAAAGAAAGTATTATGTGGAAGATCCTAGGAAAAATAATAAAGAAATTGTGTATCGGGAAGTAGAAATGGGATGTTATGAGATAGAATATACTCCGGCATTTTCCAAGATGGGACTTAATAGCAAACCCCCAAGCATTTGCAATGTTTGGGACCCCATGGATTCTTTTGATGGGATTTTTCTTGAGGAAAGTTCGGATAAGACAAATAATAGTTTGCCTCCTTCAGAATTAAAGTCAGAGTTGGATTTGCCAATTGAAAATATATTATCAGCTCAACCTTCATCAATGGAATCAGTTGGATGTCAGAAACAGTCAGATGGGATTCTCGGGCCACACACTCCTTACTTTTCAAAAATTGGGAAAGTAAAAGATAGAATAAGTAATGAGAATCTGATGGGAATTACTAAGGATGATAAGGTTAATATTGATAAAGTGAAGTATATCATCCCTAGTAAACGATATGCCAAGCCTTTTAAGGAAAAATTAAGTTCACGGACTTTGCACTTGGCACCTATGGAAAACCATCAGAAATTTTTTAAGGGGAACTGCTCCAAGTGGCCTAAGGTTAAAAACTGGGATTCACATGAGAAAATCAGAAGTCAGCATAAAGTGTATCAGTCTTCTAGCAAGTCTTCTCAGTTAGTGGGATGACATAAAGTCAGACATGCTAGTGAGAGGACCCCTCCTTGAAGTGTTCTTCATATGACAACTTGGTGTCCATAGGGACACCCTTTATAACGTATCTCTAACCCTTCTCTTTGTATTTCAATTTTGTGTTGTTTCATTCATTATGTTGATATGTACTTAGAATTATTTCTATATCATAGATTCATTTTGTAGTAATGATGTTGTACTTCAGTTATTTCATTATGTAGATGTTGTTTATAGCATTTACTTATTTCATTATGTATATGTATGCTTATGTTGGATATTGGTGAGCACCTTTTTGTAGATGATGGATTCTCGTATGTTTTCCATCCCATGTGAGAAGATCGAACACACGTCCCCATGTGGAGCCAGATGTTGATCGCCTATTCAACTAGGGGGTCAAATACATGTGCCATGAAGATATACATCAACAGATGCAAATATGATGAAGATTATTTGGTTCTACTGGGCAATTTATGCCTCCAGCACATATTTTTGTAAACGGAATTTTCGCACCCTGTGTGGGTTAATAATGTAATAGGTCTGCATGGATCATGGTTAGGTCAGTTACTTTGGGATTTCTTCATTAGGGGAGTTCCTTTCACTGAGTTTTTTTAATCCTCGAGTCATTAATTTATCTTTTTAGTTTTATTAATTTCCCTTGAGTTTTTCCCTCCCACCATGCAAAAATTCCTCCAAAGTTGTGAAGGGCATTCTAATGGAGTTATCCTCTGGTAACTAGTGTTTAGGAATGATGTAAATGACCATGTATGACATCTCAGAAAGTTTCACGGAATTCCATCGAGTCTAAATAGTTTTTTTTTTAATTAATTAAAATTACCTAAGGTTGGGTAATTTAATTAATTAATTTTTAGCAAATATTGTAAAAACTAGGTCCTTGGGCTTTTACTAGGGGCATTTGTGCTCAAAAAAAATGGAATGAGACCCCCGACACCTTTGGGCCAAGTTTCAGTTCAGTTAGACAACTTTTTCTAGGTGTTTGTCCACTAGGAGTCTCAGTCAATCAAAACAACAATTTTAATTGCTGAGTCATGACATAGGAAAAATGTCATTTTTGTAATTTTTGAGCAAATGGATGAAAGCAAAGGTGGAAAATGATGAGAAATATTTGTCCTAACCTTTCCTAACCTTTTCCAACCCTCACATCACCCCCTCACCTAGCCATTAAGCGAAAACGTCACTTTCCCTAGAGAGGTGTGCCCCCTTTCTAGAAAGTCTCCAAAAAGTAAAAAATAAATAAAAAAATTGATGGGAGACTTATCCTATCACTTGGTGTGCCTCCCTAGACCCTACAACTCATCATTTTACTTGTCAAAGCCTTGCCAACTCACTCCAACTCATTTCCACTTCATCCATACATGCCAAAACCCTAAAAGTGACTTTTCTTTTATGTGTGACACTTGTAACTCATCCAAGAGGGGTAGTTTTGCCTTCCCAAGTATAAATAGAACCCCTCCCTCACTCATTTCTCACCATCTCTTGAGCTATTGTTATGCTACCCAATTCTTGTCTCATCTCTCTCTCTCATTTGTCCATCTTTCTCTCACTCCATTTTGCTCTTGAGAGTGTTGGAGCAACATGTTGTTGCAAGACTCTCCTCTTGAGTAATAAAAAGACTTTGGAAGATTTGAAGAAACAAAGAGTATTCTTGTTACTTCTTGCAACTATTGAGGTGATCTTGTTCTAGTTTTTCTCTCTTGTGCATCCTTTAAGTTTATAGATCTAGAGTAGAAACTCCAAGCAAAGTATTTTGCTTAGATAGATTTGTGGTAGTATTATCATAGATCTAGTGAAGTGTTTATTTGGGTATTGCAAAGTATTTTGTTTTACCATCTAGATCTACTGACATTCTATCTATTTTTGTAGCTTTTCTCACAAGATTTGTAGGTTTACCTCTAGGGTTTTGTTGGGATAGCCTCAAGGAAGAGTCTACTCTCAAAGCCAACCTAAATTCCATTGTTTTTCAGATCTAATTTTTCTGCTCATTCATTCCATATTTCAGTTGCTAACAATCATAGATAGGTCACTTTAAATCAACTTTTATTTGGATACTTGTATGTGAAAAATTTCTGCATAAAAACATAATTTTTTCTTGTTTTGTTTTGTGTTGTGCATCATTTCTAGCAAGCAATAGCTTGCTGGTTTTTGCAGGTTCTTACTAGGTTTAGGGGTTATGCTTCCCACTTTCGGTCACACAACACTTCAAAGGCATATCCTTTGATTGGATAACGAAAATCACCCTTTCCCTACCTCTTTCTAGCATTGTAAAGTCATTTTTTTTGCTTCCAACCCCCTTGGTACAAAAAAGAAAGGCTTGTCTCCACCTTGTGCCATTGAGAGTGGTTTTTAATTTTTTATTTTCATTTCAAGTCATTCATTTCATTGTGGCCTACACCTTGGGTGAGAGATTGGCACGACCAACCCCCCAAAATCATGAGGCTAAGTTAGTTGTGTGTGTTTTTAATATGCTCATCCTCATGGCTAAAATATTCTAGAAATAGATCTCACACTCACATAACTAAATCTTGGCTTAAGCCCATGAAGGCATGATTAAATTTCATGCTTTAAGTTTTTCAAATTTCATTTTCATAGTATATCTCTTAATGCAGTACGCATATGGCTAAATAATGATGGTTTAAAAGTAATTGTTTTTCATTTGCAAATATCTTATCTTTTAAAGCATCTACTTTCATTCAAGTTTGAAGTACATATGGGCATGTGAATAGTGTAGGAACAACACTTCATTCAGAAAGTTTTTCTTATGTTTCTTATATGTTTTTAATGCTTTAATCTCATGATTTAAGAACAATTTTCTGGCTGGATAAAAGTTTCGGTTTTGGGCTTATTTCACTATTTTAAGGCAAGTAAAAGTCACCTAAATACTCTCAAACACTTAAAAATACTTAGTCCATAGGCATAACAACTTACTAGACTTAATAGGACACCTTAATTCACCATCTTCGCCATCTAAAATGGGGTTTGAGGAAGGAAACAGAAGGTGCTAGGCCGAGGACGGTCTCACGGCACGCGGCATCCTTTCCGGGAGTACTCGGATCTTTAGGGTTGAACTGTGAAGCTAGGGTAGGCTTCGTTGCCTCACTTCTTGAGTATCCAGCAACCATTTGGTAATTGGGGGAGGAGAATTTCGGGTTGACACTTAGCTAGGAGTAATTCAAAATTTAATAATCTTTAAACAACTCATAAATCACTAAGCATTTGGGGCATCATCTTCATTGATACATCTTATGGTTTTTGTTTAAGCAATACTTGCAAGCACTCTTCACTTTTAACTTTACATGCAAGTTTATTTCCTTTTCTTTGTGATTAATCATCTAAGTCTCATCTCTTATGTTGTGGAGCACTTGTTCTTCAAAGCTTTTCAATTTACTTTATTAGTGTTCTTTATGGTGTGATCCCTCAAGAAATTGTGCATCCCCTTTGGAGACACTTTCTTGTCGGGTTTTGAGTGTTGTGGTTGTCGTTGATAAGCAGTCCAATAGAGTAAGTGCTATTGGCGCATGCTTGGCTTGATGTGTTGATGATCTTCATGCTTTGAATTCCTTTAATTTCCTGCACATACAAACACATGGTTAGTAAGTCTTTTGTATCTTTTGTACCTTGCAACTCTTAGACTTTTTTGCTGTAATTTTGTATCTTGTTGTATATCTCTTGTTCATAATTGTTTTAACATCTATCATTTTGTTTTTAGTTATAAGTATTTGCATCTAACATTGTTGTGGAATAGTTGTACTTATTTGTAATCTTTTGTAATCTAAATCCCTCAAACTTTAGTTGATCCCTTTACCCAATCTTAGGCATTAGTCTTAGTTGTCTTAGGAAAGGGCTTGTTTGTCATAAGTAAATCATTGCATCTTGCATTGTTGCCTTTGCATCATAGGTTAGTCTTTCCCCCCAACCTTGTAACTAACTAAAACCAACTCCTAGAACATAACGTAAATCACATATAGTAACTAGGGTCTACCCCCATTGGCTTCCCTAGGAGTAAGACTAGACGGAAGAGGTTCAAGTCAAAGTGACAGCGTGCGCTTTGAACCTAGGCATTGTGCCTCCAAAGACACACTAAGTGAGCAGGACTTAGCTCACGTTTGCTAGTGTGTATAAGGACAACAACATCTTTGGCGTCATTGTCGGGGATAAGTCATTTATCCTTGGTCAAAACGACTTAACTTATTTTTTAAGAACTAAACAATAAAAAAATTTAGTCCCTAAAATTCTTTGAACTTGCATTGGTTGATTTGTGTGTTTCCTTTCCAAGTGGCGACTCCATTGAAAAAATCTGTCAAGTATACTACTAGGAGCACTTCACAAGTAGTGATTTATTCTTTTTCTGAACCTGAAAAGGTTTATAGGAGGAGGCTAAATCGCTTTGCCCCTAGAAGGCTATTTGAAAGTCTTGGAGAAGAAGCACTCACTGATATCCAATACTTGTTCCAAACTAATAATCAACAAACTGTTAATAATCCCACTAATACTCCTAACGTAACCATGAGTATCTTTTTGAGACCTTTGAATTTTGCAGCAATCCAAGGTGCTCCTCACGGAGTTCCAGAAAAATCTATTGACAAGTTGCCTACCTTTCAGGGAAACAATGTTATTAGTGCCAAATCCCATATCCTGAATTTTTAGATGTGCGTTGATAGATATTGTCGAGGTCATGATGAACAAGACGTAAAAATGACTTTGTTTCTGTATTCACTTGAAGGAGATGCTACCGAATGGTTCACTGATTTTGATCCAGCTACATTCAACACCCTTGACTCAATATTGGATGAATTCAGGAAGAGATGGGGTGATAAAAAAGAACATAGATTCTAGCTTGCCGCCCTTACCACTAGCCATAAGAAAAAAATGAAACTGTGGAAGAATTTAACGCCAAGTTTAATATCTTGGTGAAGAGCCTTCATGTTGATATTATGCCCTCAAATATTGCAATTTTGATTTATTATATGGAGGCATTTGAGAGTGAAATGAGATATGCCTTAAGGGATAAGGATCCTCAAACCTTAAAGGCAACACAAATTACAGCTATAAGAATTGATCAGAACATGCAAGATGCTAGGAAGTCTAATATTCTTGGTTTGACTAGAGGGTCTTCTTCCCAACTTTATGATGAGAAGAAGAAAAGTGTTGAAACTCAGAAACCCTCTAATGATGGCATGAAGGAACTTACTCAATTGATTAAACAAATGGAAATTAATCATGCTAATCAGATCAAACAAATGGAAATTAATCAGGCTAATCAATCAAAGGAACATGCAAATCAAATGAATTCCATACAAAACAGGGTGATGGCCATGGAAAGGGGTCAAGGGTCAAGCTAGTAGGCCCCCACACAGGTCAAATGACAAGTGGCCTAAGAAATCTCCCCCCCAAGATCAAAGACCACCAAATCCATTTGAATCCACTAATTGGGTTGACCACCAGGCTATTCATTATTGTAGACTTTGTGAGGAATTTCATGATGAGTCAACTTGCCAAGTCTTCCTTCACCTTAGTGATGAAATAGTACCTTATGGAACAGAATGAAAAAGTTAATATGTTTGGTCATGAGTATAATGTTGGCATGTATGATTGGATGGGTTTGGACAAAAATAAGGAGGGAGTAGATAACATGAATTGCATGAGTGATGTTGTGGTGGATAAGGCAACATAATAGTTTGGTCCCAAGCCTACTCCACAACAAGTAGCTGAAATGGCTAAATTTAGAGGCATTACCTATGAAAGGTATGGGAACAAAAGTCAAGATAAAAACCAAGCAAACATTCCCAAGATAGTTCCAACCCCGCCTAAGTCAAATGTGTATGCAAGTTCAAAATTAAATATTGACTTAGGAGGGTGGTTAAGTAATGCGAAGATGTTGGTGCTTGTGTCAGAAATAATGAAGATTCCTTCTCAGAGGGAGAAGTTGCTTAAAGGCATAGATTGTCCTTCTTAGAAAAATGTTGACATTCCACCAACAACAGCTTATCAGGATGCATGAGTTATTTTGCAGAATATGGATAGGGGGAATGAAAAGAATAGACCCTTTTTCCTCTCCTTGCTCCTGAATGATTTTATTCTTCATAATTGTATGCTAGATTCGGGAGCCAACTCAAATGTTATGACTAAGAAAGTAATGGAACAGTTGAACTTAAGAATATCTAAGCCTTATCATAACATTTGTGCTATGGATAGCAGAACCATAGCGGTGCATGGTCTGATTAAGGGGTTACAAGTACACTTAGTTGCATTCCCAGATATCATGATTGAGATGGACATTGTTGTAGTTGATGTGTCGGATATGTTATCGCACAGTTTGTACGGAGGACAAAAGCCTTAAGTTTGTAAGTCAAACTGGCGTAACAGGAACCTATCCCACCCAATGTCACCACGATGGGGAGGTTCTTTCTCTTTAGGGAGGTTAGGCCCAGGGGAGACGTCCCCGGTAACCTAGAGTTTTGAAGAGGCAAAGGAATAGTAGGTCAAAGACAAGTTTTCCCCTTTCACAAGTTACCACCAAAAGATAGTCCCAGCTAAACAGCCAATAAAGATGAATAATAACCAAGTAGAGTCCCTGCCCGAGAACAAAACAACAAAAAACTAATATATGCAAGTCTTGGTTAGCACTTCATGTATATTAGTGACTATCTAATATTTAAATAAGCAATAATGGCAATAAATATTGACGAAGTCAATGTTTATTACTATAGCAATGCAAATAATATCACTTCCTCAATAAATACTAAAATGACATGGCATTCAATGTAACAAATCAACACACCATCTAATAAATTCCTTTAACTACCATTCAATTGCTTGAAAAATGAAACATTGTTGCATCAAGATGAAATAACCAAGGGTGACGTCAGCATTCTAGGGTTAGCAGGTTAGGATTTCAGTTTTGAAAGAAGTTTGAGAGTTTTTGGATCAAATCACTTCAACGTTGGAGGCTTAGATTAGTGCCTTAGGGTTTAATGGAGTCAACAAGAAGGACGCAAGAGTTGAAGGAGGATGACTAAAGACTAGAGGAAAGGGTTCTGAAGTGCTGCAATAGGAGGGCTTTAGAGACAAAACCCTAGGGGAGAGAGGGTCACTCCAGTGTTGCTAAAGCTGTTAATGTTTATGCAATTATTGTAGTTCTTTGCATTTCAATAGATAAGAGCAACATAAGAACAAGATTACTAAGAAATACACATTCACAAGAGACACAAGATTTATCCTGGGAAACCCTCTAGGGGAAGAAAACCCAACAAAAACTTCCTTATCATAAATTGCCAATACAATGTCAAGAGATAAATCAAACCAATACAGATAGTCCTCT
>SNQJ01S0212133.1:0-15842 GCA_010110895.2 Picea sitchensis | reverse complement strand
CCTTTCCTTACGCGACCTCGTGCTTAGTCCCTGTGTTGGGGGGGGGGGTAACTTTTATGACATTGGACTTCAACACTCCCTATCCCAGACTCTTAAGTTTGATTTGGTGGCCTTGGACAATTTTCTCTCCACACCTAATCCAAGGCCTTAAAGCCTAGTCTAGTTGGTGTACCCTACAAACGAAAAAGTCTAGTTGATTTTAAAGGCGCTAGTACTCAAGGGTGCGGTGATGAAACTTGTGATGTTATTTTAAAGATGAAAAAGAGGAGGATTATAGAAATTTTAGAAAATTGTGCTTTGATACAAATGAAAGAAAACTAAATCCTACAAATGAAGATTGGCTCTTTCCACTTAAAAATGCAAACAAAGATCCTATGATCAATCAATCCTATAATGCTTTTCGTTTCAAATGAAATGTAACTACTTAAACTTTTCAGGAAAGAAAGGAACAAGGAACTTTGGGTTAGAACTTATTTTCTTTGGCAAACATAACGTAAGATACAACAACCAAAAAAATATGAAATGCAGCTAAGATTCTTCTTTTTCTCTTTTTTTTTTGAAAATTAACGCAAGGGAAAGGAAGAAAAAGCATAAATTTAACTAAAAAAAAAATTAATTTTAATTTTTTGGGCTTTTGAAATGAAAACCTAAGGAGCACAACAAAGAAAATTTTCTTTTCTTTTTCAAAGCATACAAAGAGAGAAGGAAAACAATGCAACTGATTCAGATTCTAGATCACTTCTAGAAGGCAGGGATTCAAAAGAATCCAGAGAAAAACCTAAATCTTGTAAGCAAAACCCTCAAACTTTGAGAAAACAAAGAGACAAAGAAGACCATTCAAAAAATATTATGTTGCAATGTTATAGACAGATTGAGACTCAAACCCTGTCAAGAAGGAGTCAAAAGAGATCCTTGACACTTAGGAGGACCTGATAAACCAAGAGTTTCCTGGGAAAGAGAGAAGGGTTTTTAAAAAACTCAAAAAATATACAAACACACAAGTTGTGTTCAGAGAGCCTGCTTATGTACGCGGGATGTATTAAGGTAGGATGCATGTGTACGCGGTCTAAGCAACCAACAGGTCACGTAAATGTATGAAAATGTTCAAAAAAGGAAAAAGTTCAGACTTGGAACCAAACCTAGGTAACCTGGTAAACACCCATGAGGTGGACAAAGACTCAAAAAGACTCTGAAAGTACAAGAAAAACATGAAATCAAACCAAAAGAGGATCTCTTAAACAAACCCTAAGGAGACTCCACAGTGGATTCGTGACATGATTGCTTGGTTATATGAGGAAATTCCAGGCATAGACCCCTGAATTGTTGAACAAGAGATTAGAAGTTATCCTGATGGTAAGCCTGTTTGGAAAAAATTATGCCCGATCAATCCTCGAAAGGCAATGACCATTAAGGCTGAGGTAAAGAAATTTCTTATGGTTGGTTTCATCTACCCAATCCAATTGATAGAATGGGTGTCTAATGTTGTTCCCATCAACAAAAATAATGACACAATTCGAGTATGCATGGACTTCCGTGATCTAAACAAGGCATGCTCGAAAGATAACTTTCCTATCCCGTTCATTGATCAAATTATTGATGAGTGTGTAGGTTGCGAAACATTTTCGTTTATGGATGGTTTCTCAGGGTATAGAAAATTTCAAATCCGGCCTGAGGATCAACACAAGATTGCATTTATATTCCCTTGGGGTACTTTTTCATATAAGAAAATTCCCTTTGGCCTTAAAAATGTTGGAGCTACTTTCCAACGGGCCATGTCGTTCATTTTTCACGATCTTAAAGATATAGTTGAAGCATAACTTGATGATCTTGCATCACGTTCTCACAAGAGAGCTGACCATCCCACTCATCTTCGACTTATTTTTGAGAGGTGTCATTATTACCAGATTTGTTTGAATCCCAACAAGTGTAATTTTTGCGTTAGATTGAGACGTCTGTTGGGATTTACTGTGTCCAACAAAGGGATCATGGTCGATCCCCTCAAGGTTGAGGAAATAGTCCAATTGCCTCCCCCATGCACAATACCAGAACTCTAGAGCCTTCAAGGGAAGGCTAACTTCTTACGATGATTCATCACTAACTATGTTGAAATAACAAAGGGGTTTATGCATCTGTTAAAGAAAGGGGTCCCATTTTATTGGGAAGAAGCAACTCAATGCTCTTTTGATGCATTGAAAAGTTCCTTAGTGTCTTCCCCTCTGCTCAACCCTATTGATTATGGAAAGGATTTCCTGTTGTATTTGGCTACAACAGAATCCACCATTGGCATGGTCCCGGTTCAAGAAGATGACGTGCTATAGGAACATGTTATCTATTATCTCAGTTGGGGCTTAATCATACCATAGCTCAACTATACTTATGTTGAGAAACTGGCTTTGGAAGCTGTCCATTGATGCAGGAGAATCGCTCCACCTCAACAAACGTGCTAGCACATCAACAAGCCAATGCATCAACGTGCATGGAAGAACAGGTTCCAAAGGAAGAGAGGCCCCAACCCTCTCATTTTGAACCCAAATTTAAAATTTTTGATGTAATTAAATGGAATTAAATGTTGTAAGGCCCAGGAAAAGCTGAGCCATGTGCCTTTGTACATGATGCATGTGAAGTCGCCTTTAATGGCTGACATGCAGATAGGTTTAGGCCTAGTTTGGACTAGTTTTCCATGGATTGCAATTGAATGCGAGTAGGTAGCTGGAGGGAAGCTCGATGAGCCCCTTTTTTGTAAAAAAATCTCTTATATCAAAATCCATTAGTTAGTGAGTGGGGAGGGAACATTAGAAAGCTCAAGAAAGGAGAGGAGAGAAAGTGCTCAAGGCTCTGTTGCAGTCCAACCTTTGTAAATCTTTGTACAAAGCATTCAAAATTAATACAAAAACAATTTTCCTGCATATGGGGTTTCTGTGTTTTTATGTGTGATGAATACTTGTTGTCTGAATGTTTTCTATGTTTATTTATGGATGTTGTAGATGTGCAAGTGGGTTACATTTGCAAGTTTAGATATAATTCTATATCTTTGTGAATTTCTGAGTGTTCTAGGTTCTTAGGCTTGTGTAAGGAGTGCACACCAGAGTTAGAGAAAACTATGTGAAGCCAATGCAAGGAGTGCACTTGAAATATTTTTTGAGTTCAGAGAAGAAAGTGCCAGTCTGACACACTAGAACAGTTCCAAACTCATATAGGAGGAGTAGTGCCAGGGATGGCCTATTAGAGTTACTGAATACTCTGAAGAAGACATACCAGAGTTACTGAATACTCCAAGGGCTCTGCAAGGAGTGGATTGAGAAGGAACAAGGAGTGCGTGAGAACTTTGTCTCCAGTTCTAGGAGAAGGTTGCCAAGATGACACACTAGAATATAAATCTCAGGAGGAGCAGTGCAATTCTGCATAGAGAGTGCAAGGAGTGTGCATGTGAACTTTTAAGAGTTCAGGTTTTAGGAGGTGAAGCCATGCAAGGAGTTCACAAAGCCAACCCACTGCTATAGTGTTGGTCAAACTCATGAGAATGAGAGAAGAAGTGCAAGGAGGGAACAAGAGATGATTTGGAGAGAACAAAAGGGCCAAGACCCTTAGAAGTTTGAGCAAGTATAAGCTCATGAGAGATAGTGTGATTCCGCACAGAGTCTATACAAGTAGTGTAGAAGGAGAAACCAGTCCAAGTACCGGACTATGGAAGTAGCGTAGATGTGCGCCAGAACCTAAGACCATTCAAGTTGGCAAAGCTCAGGAGGAGTAGCATTTTCCCAAGAATGCAAGCAAAGGCCAAATAGATAGCCCTGCAGGAGATAAACAATCAAAGGGATGAGCCTGTTTGAATTTTAAATAATTTCAAGATCAGGATGTACAACACAGGCCGAGGAGTCGGGCTTGCCGAAGAAAAGCTCAAATTCCAAACCTTTGAATTTTTTGAGAAATCCTTCTTTCGAAGGAAAACACAGTGTGCAGAGGAGGAGAAGATACAACATTTTCCAGATCTACTGTCGAGAGCGATATGGACCGTTAGATCTGAGCCCAGACTTGAGGAGGAGCGCACACATAGGAGAATATATCCTCATCGTTGGATATAGGTGTGAGGATTAACAATCGTCTGATCCAAGTAAGTTGCATGGGGTTTAACCTTCTGCACCCTTTGAACTTCGTTAGTTCGAAGGTTTTTCAAGATTGTGTATCAAAGGAGACAGGATCCCCGAAGTCCCGGAATCTAGAGTAAATTGGGACCGTCTGTTTCTAGGAAGCGTGTCATTGGATGGTTGAATCTGGAAGACCGACAATCTGGGAGAACATAGGCATAGGAGTGTTGAAAACTCTCGAAGCTCCAAAGTCCCTGAGCGCATCCCAATCATTGAAGCAGGAGAATAGGTGTGAGCCGATCCCAGAGTTCGACACTCCAGAAAATTAGAGTGGAAAGTGGGTTGGGGTTGAGGAATCCCGAAGTCCAGAGTCACTCTCAACTGTCGATCGAAGGAGGACACATGTTAGGAGATCCCATGTTATGGAGCCTCAATACTCCAGAGGAATTTGGTTAAGTATGAGCAAGAAATTTCGAAGGGACGGGAGCCAGAGTTAATCTCGATCGTTGGTTTCAGTGGACGTGAGTCAACCAATCGTCAAGTTCTGAATTCGGCCATCCGGAAGATTATAGGAGTGGAGTGTTCAGACCACCCGAAGCTCTGAAGAGTGGAGCAAATCTAGACCATTCATCATAGTGGACACGTGGCAGCAGATCCGGAAGTCCAGAGGCCCGACACTCCGGAGGGAAACAAAGTGGAACATTGTGAGGACTCGTGAAGGCCCGAAGGCCGTATTCAATCCCAATCATCCATTGGAGAAGGATGCGTGGCGATAGAACCTGTAGTTCGAGGACGTGGCACTTTGGTGAAATTGAATCATCGTACAGACATGAATAAAATACCTGGAGTCCCTAAAGCATCCTAGTTGTCGATCAGGTAGGGGACACATGGAGGAAGAAGAAAGCTTTATAAATTTGAGTGCCGGGAGATACAAAGGGTTGTGTTGTGGGGACGACCAAAAGAAATCGCCGAAGGCCAAAGAGAAGAAATCTGAGCCCTCCATTCTTCGATCCAATACTAGGGCGTATTCGCTGATTCGACTATCTGGGAGATTTGTGGAAAATAGTTGTGGAGAAATTGCCGAAACTCAAAGTGCAGAAGAGGTGTAGAGTTGTCGATATGATGGTGGAGTAGGAGCCGTTATATCTGCTCCTTTTTTGGCGATTGACACTTTTCAAGTGTTGTGTGTGTGTTGGTGCAACAAAAAATCGTCGAGGATCGAAACAACATGGTTTGAGTCGTCAATCTCGATGCCCGTTGAAGACCATTGATCTTGTTGCCTAGTGTTGGATAGTTTGCGGCTTTTGCATTGAGAGATAAAAAGGATAAAAAGTCTCGAAGTCTTGAAAATTTCAGGGATTGAATGATTGGCCCATGGTTTTGACCCTCGGTCTCTGGGGAGGCTTTGCCAGTTCTCAGGGACTCCCAAAGAAGCAAATTTTCATTCGCGAAGAAGGTTTAAGGACTTGTGTATTGAAATTTCTGGCTCGGAGGGAGCCCATGAGCTAATTTCAGCTCCCGATTAGAACGATCTTAGACTAGGCGGTCGCGTGAACCTTGGGAGAGGGTGGGGTCTGGATCAAGTGGTATCAGATCCATAAAAGGGTTATAGTCTGATACCATCAAGCGGTATTAGAGCTTGATTTTGGCTGCAGGTAGCAAGCGAGCGAGGAATTTTTTTCTCTGATACCAGCAAGTGGTATCAGAGCTTGATTTCTGTTTGCAGACAACATGAAAGGGAGAGGAGAAAAAAAATTATGGATGTTGTGTGAAGATTGTTTTCAGGTGTGAAACAGTCAGTAAACAACCAGGAGGGTTGCAGAACAAAGCTAGTGGTGCTCTCAATTGCAGAGCAGGAAAAGCACACAACCAGGTGGGATGAAGGAGGAGAATCGGTTGCTTTCTCAGAGTCAGAAAGAGAAGATGGTTACTGAAGGTTAGAAACGAGGTCAAGGAAAAGATTGCTAGCAGAAGTGTAGCACAGAGAAGGATAAAGAGCTCAAGGAGATCCGAGAGGAGATCAACAGGATGATTTTGAAGATGCAACAGGAAGTGAGAGGAAGCTGGAGGTATGAATGGCCCTTGAAGCGAAAGGTAAGGTGGATTGTCCATCAGTTGGTTTCCAGGAGGCAACGCCAGATATTGAGGAGGTGGCTAAGGCATGATGAAAACCTTAGTGCCATAGAGGAAGAAATGATTTGCGTTTGCGAGCCAGAGGTTGGAAGGAACCTCAATGATGAAGAAGAGAGATCAGATGAAGGTCTCATATATTTCTAGGAGGGAAATGAGAAGATATCAACTGAAGATCTCATAGAATGTCGGGTGGGAAGAGGCGGTAATGTAGATTTCCAGAAGGGAAATTAGATGAGATCAATCGAGGATATCATAGACTGCCAGGAGGGAAGCGATGAAGGTGCAGATTGCTAGGAGGGAAATGAAGAGAGATCAAGCAAAGATCTCATAGAATTCCAGGTGGGTAGAATTGAACTTTTAGATTTCCAGGTGGGAAATGAGAAGAGATCAGTGGAAGATATTGCAGACTGCCAGGAGGGCAGGTAAAAAAACTCCGATTGCCAGGTGGGCAAGGAGGAGGAAGTGAGACTGTCTGAAAGTCTCAAGAACTCAGAGGAGATTTCAAATCAACAAGAAGTGTTGGTAGAGGAGGATGATCAGAGGCACATTCTGATTATTGGAGGAATCAAGGTATTCCTTCCAAGTAGCCCAGTAGAGGCCAGTGCACAAGTAGAAGGTGCAACAGAGGAGATACAACCAACCAAGACTGTCACGGAGGAGTTGGAGCAGACATTGAAATATTCCCAGGAGATGGAAGAAGAAGAAGATAATTCAATATAATTGCTCATTTTTTTTTGCAAGGGAGATGAACAAGAGATGACTACAAAAATTGAGCCTGAATTAGAGGAGAGAGCAGTAGATAACATGGATTTTGTTGATCTGTATGAGGAGTTGGAGACCCCGACAAAAATAAATCGATCAGATGAGTGGAAAGCTAATGCCAAGGGAGATTAAATCAACATGGGAGATCAAGATGATCTGCCCATTGATCTGTGTAAAGAATTGGAGGCCCTGGAGGAAAGGGTAATGGCATAGAGCCAACACATCCAACAAGTTTAGTTGGAAATTAATGAAGAGGAGATGCAACATAGGAGACTGCAAAGGAGGAGTCGACCAGTAGACCGACTGGACAGAGTGATAGAGGATATGAGGAGGTTGATGTTGGAAGCAACAGAGAAGGAAACCACCAACAGAGAGAGGTTGATCAAGGGAGAACCTGCAACAACAAAACAACAACAACAACAATAAAGCATAGGAGTAGATGAACAACTCCAAATTCAGACTTAGGATCTTGGAGGATCTCAACCTCAGTAGTAGGGGAGCCATGAGCAGGAGCTCATGTTTTTTTCAGCGTGGGAGTATGATGTAGGAACATTTATCCACCTCAAAAAATGCGCCAGCGCATCAACGCGCATGGAGGAATGGGTTCCAAGGGAAGAGGGGCACCAACCCTCTCATTTTGAACCCAAATTAAAAAAAATTGAGGCAATTAAATGGAATTAAATGTTGTAAGGCTCAAGGAAAGCCGAGCCATGTGCCTTTGTACAGGTTTCATGTGAAGTCTCCTTTAATGACTGACATGTAGATAGGTTTAGGCCTAGTTCAAACTAGTTTTCCATTGATTGCAATTGAATGCAATTCGATGCGAGTAGGTAGCTAGAGGGAAGCTCGAGGAGCCCCTTTTTTGTAAAAAAATATATTTTATCAAAATTCATTAGTTAGTGAGTGAGGAGAGAGCATTAGAGATCTCAAGAAAAGAGAGGAGAGAAAGTGTTGAAGACTCTATATCAGTCTAGCCTTTGTAAATATTTGTACAAAAGTATTCAAAATTAATACAAAAACAGTTTTTTGTGAATATGGGGTTTCTGTGTTTTTATGTGTGATGAATATTCATTTTCTGGATGTTTTCTATGTTTATTTATGGATGTTGTAGATGTGCAAGTAGGATACATTTGAAGGTTTAGATAGACTTCTCTATATTTGTGAATTTTTTACTATTATGGGTTCTTAGGCTTGTGTAAGGAGTGCACACCAGAGTTAGAGAAAACTCTGTGAAGCCAATGCAAGGAGTGCACTTGAAATTTGTTTCAAGTTTAGAGAAGAAAGTGCTATGTGGGAACACCCAAACAGTTCCAAACTCGGAAGGGAGGAGTAGTTCCAGAGAAGGCCTATCATAGTTACTGAATACTCTGAAGAAGACATACCAGAGTTATTGAATACTCTGAGGGCTCTGCAAGGAGTGCATTGAGCAAGTGCAAGGAGTGTGTGAGAACTTTGTCTTAAGTTCTAGGAGAAAGTTTCCAACAGGGCACACCAAAAGATAAATATTAGGAAGAGCAATGCAATTATGCATAGAGAGCTCAAGGAGTGCGCAAGTGAACTTTTAAGAGTTCAGGTTTCAGGAGGTGAAGCTGTGCAAGGAGTGCACAAATCCAACCCACTGCTACAATGTTGGTCAAGCTCAGGAAAATGAGCAAAGAAGTTCCAGGAGGGAACAAGAGATCATTTGGAAAGAACAAAAGGTCCAAGACCCTTAGAAGTTTGAGAAAGTATAATCTCAGGAGAGATAGTGCGATTCTACACAGAGTGTCTACAAGGAGGGCAGGAGGAGAAACCAGTCTAAATACCATATTGTGGAAGTAGCCCAGATGTGCATTAGAGCCTAAGACCATTCAAGTTGGAAAATATCCGACGGAGTATAATTTTCCCAAGAACACAAGCAAAATCCAAACAGACATCCCTGCAGGAGAGAAACAATCAAAGGGTTGAGCCCCTTTGAATTTTAAAGCATTTCAAGCTCATGAGATACAACGTAGGCCAAGGAGTTAGGCTTGCTGAAGAAAATCTCAAAGGCCAAACGTGACAACGCATCAAGTATAATCTTAGGAGCATCTCTCCACCTCAACAAATGCGCCAGCGCATTAGCAAGCCAGCACATCAACGCACATGGAGGAATGGGTTCCAAGGGAAGAGAGGTGCCAACCCTCTCACTTTGAACCCAAATTTAAAATTTTTGATGCAATTAAATGGAATTAAATGTTGCAAGGCTCAGGGAAAGCCAATCCATGTGCCTTTGTACAGGCTTCATGTGAAGTCTCCTTTAATGACTGATATGTAGATAGGTTTAGGCCTAGTTCAGACTAGTTGTCCATTGATTGCAATTGAATGCAATTCGATGCGAGTAGGTAGCTGGAGGGAAGCTCGAGGAGCCCCTTTTTTGTAAAAAAATCTCTTGGATCAAAATTCATTAGTTAGTGAGTGAGGAGAGAGCATGATAGATCTCAAGAAAGGAGAGGAGAGAAAGTGTTGAAGAATCTGTAACAGTCTAGCCTTTGTAAATATTTGTACAAAAGTATTAAAAATTAATACAAAAGCAATTTTTCCTGCATATGGGGTTTCTGTGTTTTTATGTGTGATGAATATTCATTTTCTGAATGTTTTCTATGTTTATTTATGGATGATGTAGATGTGCAAGTAGGCTACATTTTCATGTTTAGATAGACTTCTCGATCTTTGTGAATTTTTACTCTTCTGGGTTCTTAGGCTTGTGTAAGGAGTGCACACTAGAGGTAGATAAAACTTTGTGAAGCCAATGCAAGGAGTGCACTTGAACTTTTTTTCAAGTTCAGAGAAGAAAGTATTAGGTGGGCACACCCGAACAGTTCCAAACTCAGAAGGGAGGAGTAGTGCCAGAGAAGGCCTATCAGAGGTACTGAATACTCTGAAGAAGACATACCAGAGTTACTGAATACTCTGAGGGATCTGGAAGGAGTGCATTGAGTAGGTGCAAGGAGTGCATGAGAACTCTATCTCGATTTCTAGGAGAAAGTTTCCAATAGGGCACTCCAAAAGATAAATATTAGGAAGAGCAATGCAATTATGCACAAAGAGCTCAAGGAGTGTGCAAGTGAACTTTTAAGAGTTTAGGTTTCAAGAGGTGAAGCTGTGAAAGGAGTGCACAAAGCCAACCAATTGCTATAGTGTTGGTCAAGCTTAGGAGAATGAGCAAATAATTTCCAGGAGGGAACAAGAGATCATTTGGAAAGAACAAAAGGGCCAAGACCGTTATAAGTTTGAGCAAGTATAATCTCAGGAGAGATAGTGCGATTCTGCACAGAGTCTTTGCAAGGAGGGAAAAAGGAGAAACCAATCTAAATACCATATTGTGGAAGTAGCGCAGATGTGCATTAGATCCTAAGACCATTCAAGTTGGAAAAGCTCAGGAGGAGTAGAATTTTCCCAAGAATGCAAGTAAAGGCCAAACAGACATCCCTGCAGGAGAGAAATAATAAAAGGGTTGATCCCCTTTGAATTTTATAGCATTTCAAGACCAGGAGGTACAACACAGGTTGAAGAGTCGGGCTTGCCGAAGAAAATCTCAAAGGCCAAACATGCCAACACATCAAGTATAATATCAGGAGAACCTCTCCACCTCAAAAAACACGAAAGCGCATCAACAAGCCAATGCATCAATGCACATGGAGGAATGGGTTCCAAGGGAAGAGAGGCGCCAACCCTCTCATTTTGAACCCAAATTTAAATTTTTTGATGCAATTAAATGGAATTAAATATTGTAAGGCTCAGGGAAAGCCAAGCCACGTGCCTTTGTATAAGCTTCATGTAAAGTCTCATTTAATGACTGACAGGTAGATAGGTTTAGGCATAGTTCAGACTAGTTGTCCATTGATTGCAATTGGATGCAATTGGATGCGAGTAGGTAGCTGGAGGGAAGCTCGAGGAACCCCTTTTTTGTAAAACAATCTATTGTATCAAAATTCATTAGTTAGTGAGTGAGGAGAGAGCATTAGAGATCTCAAGAAAGGAGAGGAGAGAAAGTGTTGAAGACTCTATAACAGTCTATCCTTTGTAAATATTTGTACAAAAGTATTCAAAATTAATACAAAAACAATTTTTCCTACATATGGGGTTTCTGTGTTTTTATGTGTGATGAATATTCATTTTCTGAATTTTTTCTATGTTTATTTATGGATGTTGTAGATGTGCAAGTAGGCTACATTTGCAGGTTTAGATAGACTTCTCTATCTTTGTGAATTTTTTACTGTTTTGGGTTCTTAGGCTTGTGTAAGGAGTGCACATGAGAGTTAGAGAGAACTCTAGGAAGCCAATGCAAGGAGTGAACTTGAACTTTGTTTCGAGTTCAGAGAAGAAAGTGCTAGGTGGGGACACCCGAACAATTCCAAAATCAGAAGGGAGGAGTAGTGCCAGAGAAGGCCTATCAGAGTTATTGAATACTCTGAAGAAGACATACCAAATTTACTGAATACTCTAAGGGCTCTGCAAGGAGTGCATTGAGTAGGTGCAAGGAGTGCGTGAGAAATATGTCTCGAGTTCTAGGAGAAATTTTCCAATAGGGCACACCAAAAGATAAATATTAGGAGGAACAATACAATTATTCATAGAGAGCTCAAGGAGTGCACAAGTGAACTTTTAAGAGTTTGGGTTTCAGGAGGTGAAGCCATGGAAGGAGTGCACAAAGACAACCCACTGCTATAGTGTTGGTCAAGCTCAGGAGAATGAGAAAAGAAGTTCCAGGAGGGAACAAGAGATCATTTCGAAAGAACAACAGGTCCAAGACCCTTAGAATTTTGAGTAAGTATAATCTCAGGAGAGATAGTGTGATTCTGCACAGAGTCTTTGCAAGGAGGGCAGAAGGAGAAACCGGTCTAAATACCATATTGTGGAAGTAGCATAGATGTGCATTAGAGCCTAAGACCATTCAAGTTGGCAAAGCTCAGGAGGCGTAGCATTTTCCCAAGAATGCAAGCAAAGGCCAAACAAACATCCCTGCAGGAGATAAACAATCAAAGGGTTGAGCCCCTTTGAATTTTATAGCATTTCAAGCTCAGGAGGTACAACGCAGGCCGAGGAGTTGGGCTTGCTGAAGAAAATATCAAAGGACAAATGCACCAGCGCATCAAGTATAATCTCAAGAGCATATCTCCACCTCAAAAAACGTGCCAACACATCAACAAGCCAACGCATCAACGTGCATGGAGGAATGGGTTCCAAGGGAAGAGAGGTGCCAACCCTCTCATTTTGAACCCAAATTAATTTTTTTTGATGTAATTAAATGGAATTAAATGTTGTAAGGCTCACGGAAAGCCGAGCCATGTGCCTTTGTACATGCTTCATGTGAAGTCTCCTTTAATGAATGACAGGTTGATAGGTTTAGGCCTAGTTCAAACTAGTTGTCCATTGATTGCAATTGAATGTAATTCGATGCGAGTAGGTAGCTAGAGGGAAGCTCGAGGAGCACCTTTTTTGTGAAAAAATCTCTTGTATCAAAATTCATTAGTTAGTGAGTGAGGAGAGAGCATTAGATATCTCAAGAAAGGAGAAGAGAGAAAGTGTTGAAGACTCTGTAGCAGTATAGCCTTTGTAAATATTTGTACAAAAGTATTCAAAATTAATACAAAAGCAGTTTTTCCTGCATATGGGGTTTCTATGTTCTTATGTGTGATGAATATTCATTTTCTGAATGTTTTCTATGTTTATTTATGGATGTTGTAGATGTGCAAGTAGGCCACATTTGCAGGTTTAGATAGACTTCTCTATCTTTGTGAATTTTTTACCATTCTGGGTTCTTAGGCTTGTGTAAGGAGTGCACACCAGAGTTAGAGAAAACTCTGTGAAGCCAATGCAAGGAGTGCACTTGAACTTTGTTTCGCGTTCAGAGAAGAAAGTGCTAGGTGGGAACACCTGAACAGATCCAAACTCAGAAGGGAGGAGTAGTGCCAGAGAAGACCTATCAGAGTTACTGAATACTCTGAAGAAGACATACCTGAGTTACTGAATACTCTAAGTGCTCTGCAAGGAGTGCATTTAGTAGGTGGAAGGAGTGCGTGAGAAATGTGTCTCGAGTTCTAGGAGAAATTTTTCAATAGGTCACACCAAAAGATAAATATTAGGAGGAGCAATGCAATTATGCAAAAAGAGCTCAAGGAGTGTGCAAGTGAACTTTTAAGAGCTCAGGTTTCAGGAGGTGAAGCCGTGCAAGGAGTACACAAAGCCAACCCACTACTACAATGTTGGTCAAGCTTAGGAGAACGAGCAAAGAAGTTCCAAGAGGGAACACGAGATCATTTGTAAAGAACAAAAGGGCCAAGACCCTTAGAAGTTTGAGCAAGTATAATCTCAGAGGAGATAGTGTGATTCTGCACAGAGTCTCTGTAAGGAGGGAAGAAGGAGAAACCAGTCTAAATACAATATTGTGGAAGTAGTGCAGATGTGTGTTAGAGCCTAAGACCATTCAAGTTGCCAAAGGTCAGGAGGAGTAACATTTTCCCAAGAATGCAAGCAAAGGCCAAACAAACATCCCTGTAGGAGAGAAACAATCAAAGGGTTGGGCCCCTTGAATTTTAAATCCTTTCAAGCTCAGGAGGTACAACGCAGTGCAAGGAGTCAGGCTTGTCGAAGAAAAGCTCAAAGTCCAAACCTTTGAATTTGTTGAGAAATCCTTCTTTCGAAGGAAATCACAGTGTGCAGATGTTACACATTATTTTCGTCATCCCTATGACCATTAATGATGTAAACCTATCCGTTGCCTTCAGAGGGGTCAGTGGCCTGAGTTCCTGAAGAAAGAAGAGAGAAGAACTTTTCTTGAGAAAATAAGTTGCATTCTCCTTTGTAAAAACCCTATAAAAAGGGAAGTTTGCAGGTTGATATATAGACAGGGTGCGAGCATTCCTGATTCTCGCAGGTTGCACCATAGCTGGGTTGCGAGAGGTTGGCAGGTTGCTCTATAGGCAGGGTGCGAGAATGCCTACACGTGGGAAAAACGAGTGTTTTCTCGAAACTTCTAGAAGGAGAAACTTCCATGGTGAGGTGGCATCCGAATGGTTTGGATCTTACTCACTTTCATGATTTAGTGGGATCATCCTAACCTCCTCACCTTATCCTCTTCAGATTATAAAAGGAGAGGAGCTCTCATGGAGAAGGGCTAAGTTGTTTTTGGCTTGGGATTGTTTGCTTGGTTAGAGTGGCTTTGAGATTTTCCTTTGTCAAGATAGATTGTGAATAGTATCATATCTATTCTCTCAAAATTCTTGGAGTGGAAGTGTGTGGGGAACAAAGGACAGTTGGAAGGGACCTTACGACATCAAGGCCATGGTTGTAATCTCTCTTTCACATTTAATATGATACAGTAACATGGTTCTTTCCTATAAATCTTGTTGTGTTTTATTGTATGATTCCTTGATCACATACATAGGTTTATATTGAGTTTATGCTATTACTATCACTTTGGTTGGCTGCGTTATTTTGCAGGTTCATCATTGTATGAGCGTTGGAACGGAGCTAGGATGGCAATGACGAGAGGAAGCGACATTTAAATGGTATGTCACCTATCCCTCTTTAGTTAGTAAGTTCAATATCTAAAAATTAAGGAAAGCATCATGTTCTGGTGTGTTTTGTTCTAGATCTAGGTGGATCTAGGGAGATCAGTTAGTGTCCACACCTACAGATTTGTCCGATAACAAAATTGGCGACTCCACTAGGGAATGGATTGTTTCCTAGTTAGTCTAGTTTCCCTTCCTTTGATTTCTTGTTTTCTGGTTTCTGAGTCTGTGGGACATCCATCCAGACTCTCTGGATCTAGAAGTTCACTTAGATTCCCTGTCCTTTTTCAAAATTTTCTTTGATTACAAACATTCTTGCATTGTACCTCTTTATAGCCTATGAAAACCATTGATTTTCGCACCCTGCTATTATATCCAGTGCGAACTTCTCACACCCTACCAGTGTCTAGCCTGCGAGAATACCTAATTCTCACACTGTACTCTACTGCTAGGCTGCGAACTTGTTTGTAAATTTTTTTGGATTAGGTCTTGTCACCTTTTGATGACCCAGTTTTTCTTTGATCAACTGGATTGAGCTTGTGGAGCCTATATTGATCTATTTACAGTCTTCTTGACATTCTTTGAGTTGCTTTTAGCCATCTTTGCTTTGTTTGGTTTTGAAGGATTAGTCTCTTGCTTTGAGTGTCTTTCAATTACAAAGTGTGTGTTTTCTTTAGAATTGTTTTGGGAAAGATTAGATTTGTTTTGAATAGGTCGCTTTAAAAGAAAACTTTTAGTTTGGGTTTCTTTGTTTTAGCAAAGTTCATTATTTCTTTTAGTGGAATTTTTGAAACAAGAAGATTTGATTTCTTGCTTTATATTAGATTGGGGGCATCCTTGCATTTGAAGTAGCAAAATTGCATGATTCTTGGCATTTTTTGATCTTAAATTATGAAAATTTTTGCCCATGAATCGTGCATTGGTGTACAATACCTTTTTCTCATTTCTTGAGAATCTTGATATTGATGAGTTTAATAAATTTTGGGACATTGTGCATCTGGGAATGATAAATGTTTTCTCCTTCTCATAGCATAGCTTTCATCGAAATGAAAAGATTGCATATTCATCTCTTTGCATAATTTTTGAGTCGGTCAAAACACCATATTGTTCACACCTTTTTCCTCTTGAGTAACAACAACCATAAAATAAAGCGCTTATAAAAACTGATTAGACATTTTTTATACTTTTTGGTAGCAAACCTACATTAGATTAGTTGTAGGGCTTTGGAATAGGTGTGAAAGATAACTTTCCAAAGCTGCAAACAAACATAGTATCTTGTGATAGGGAGAGTTAAATCCACTTACTTCATTTTGTCCTGGGAAGCCCT
>SNQJ01S0212130.1:3761-15842 GCA_010110895.2 Picea sitchensis | reverse complement strand
CTCTACTGGATAAGTGTCGCATGTTCCTCTCAATTGTCGTAAGTGTCGCATCTTCCTTACAACTTTCGCAAGTGTCGCAAGTTGTTCATAAGTGTCGCAAACGTTGTTCAATCATACTGCCATGACGACGACACTCAGGAGGCACTTAAAACATCTCATACACTTGGTTTGGAGAAGGAGAATTGGTTAACTGAAGTCAAGGAACTCTTGACACCTGAGAAGAGCTCTTAATCAAAGGTTCTGAGGGTGAGTGCTCTCCTATATCAGTCTAGGGAGCGTTGGCCCTCCCCTATAAGGCTTCAGGGAGCGTTATAATGCTCTCCTTCCCCTTTCAAGGAGACCTATCCACCTTTAGGGTGTTGGCACTCCCCTCAAGCTTCTTAGGGAGCCCTACAGCGTTCTGATGCCCTTTTTGAGGGAGCCCTGCCTAATCTGGGGTAGTAGTTGGCCCGTTGAAGAGAATAAGGGGAGGATCTTTCAAGATTAGAAGGCAGTTTCATTCGAATTCTTGGTTCCATCAGAGGATCCCTGATCTAAGGAGGAAGTTCCCCAACTTGTTCTAAAGATAACTCAAGAGGTTAAGCTCCTCTTAACCTATATAAGCAAGCTCTATGATGGTGAAAAGGGGAAGAATTGCTAGCATGAAACCTATGATCTCATAGGAAACACACAGTCAGCCAAAGGAGAGTGATCAGTGAAGCTGTTGTTATCCAGGTTGTGGATCTTTCGAGCAAGGGTTAGACGAAGGGGACTTGACGAAGCTATCGCATTCACATCTATGATTGTAAGTACTGTTGTCGTTATTCTCATTAATATGACACGCTTGGCCTATTTCTTTCTAGTTTGTGTCTAATGTTACATGAACTTATCATTGATAGATAGATCTGTTTTCAAGCTAATATCAATAGAGTAAGAAGTTGTCGTATCTTGTTTGTCTACAAGACTCAGCGAGGAGCAAAGGATCAGAGCTCAACTCGGAGCGTGCAGGGACAAACGTCGATAAAGAGGTACTTCTATTCTCTTTCCTTCTCATGTGTTAGTTTGTATAGATTTGAAAGGAAGTCAGTGTCCACGTTAAGCATTTTCTATCTTAGAGTTAAGGTCAAGCTCTTTGAGGTAATCCACCTATCCGCGGGGAGATTTTCCTACAACAATACCAATGAGACCTCAAATTACTTTACAAGTGTTTGATAAGTGGGCAGTATATTTTTTAGGTCCAATTAATCCACTAGCAAGAATATCAGGAGATAGATATATTATTGCAATGACATAATACTTGACTAGATGGGTTGAGGAAGCAGTACTAAAGGATTGCAGCACGGAGACTACAACACACTTTTTATTTGAACATGTAGTGACAAGGTTTGGATGTCCAAGAATATTGATGAGTGATCAGGGGACTCAATTTCTCAACAGTAGAATTGAGGCAATGCTAGATGAATTCGAGATACATCATCATAATAGCACTCCTTATCATCCTTGGGCGAATGGAATAGAAGAAGAATTTAACAAGATTTTGAAGAATTCATTAAAAAATATTTTTAATGGGAATAGAGATGATTGGGATTTGAAGGTACCATCAATACTATGGGATTATAGAAATACATGCAAGAAGTTAACAGGTCAGACACCATTTATATTGGTGTATGGGAAGGAAGCAGTAGTTCCCTTAGATTATTTTATACCAAGCCTGCGCATTGCAGTTATTACAAAAATAACTGAAAGAGGCGCAACGCAGGAATGATTATCTCATCTTATGGAATTAGAAGAAGACATAATCATAGATGATTTCCATCAAGAGGTACAGAAATCATAGGATAAAGCATGGCATGACAGACACATTGAGAAGAAGAACTTCAAAGTTGGAGATATGGTTCTCCTTTATGACAGTAAATACTTGCAGCACCCAGTAAATATTAGATTGCATTGGCTAGGGCCATACCATAGAAAGTGTGTCACGGATGGAGGTGTTGTACAACTGCAGGATTTAGCAGGAAATGAAGTTCAAGGACTAGTGAATGGTAGTCGACTGAAACTATATAGGGATATTCAACCTACCAACCCTTAGTGATTACAACACAAAAAGTAGAATTGTACATATTGTATATAGTAGAAAGAAAGAGAAGAAAAAAAGAAAAGACAAAAAAGAAAAAGAAAAGAAAAAAGAAGAAAATGAAGAAAAAGAAGAAAAAAATAGAAAAATGAGAAAAATCCAAAAAGAAGTAGGTAGATGGATCAATGGTAGACATATTGTTGAGAATGATAGCACGCACTAGACAGAAGACGGGTGCGACAAGAAATGAATATATTGTGTGCAGGACAACTAGAACAGAAGGACATACCAATGCACTAGAGATATACCACAGTAGAAAAATATGGCGCACCGAAAAAACGACATAATCGAGAAAAAGAAAAACCGGTTGCCCAAAAAACGAGGCGTGAAACAAACATTTATTATAGTATATGAAGCATTCCCTGCAAGATTTGGATCATTTATAACAACACTATAGAAGAAAAAATAGGGTTCGGACAACCACATTGTGATTTCGAGTGAACACGGAGCTAAGAAGCAAGAAGCGAAGAAACAATAGGTGATTTAGTAGGCCGAAAATGATATTTCAGAAGAAAACCCACTTAGAATCAAGTAAGATGGTGCCACCTAAAGTCAGACCTCCTACCAAGATCGCAAGGTAGACATATAGTGCCACAAGGTTTCCATGTGAGCCAACAGTGGAAACAAAAAACCCTATGCAGACGAAGGGAGTGGTGTATGTTGACGCCATTCCTTCCCCAATCATCGAATCAGTGAGCCCCATAGTGTTCGAGGAGAAGGAGTTATCCCCTATGACAGAACATATTCATATTGACCCACAGAACATGGTTGAGGATCCAAACCTGATGCAGGAAACAATTCATCCCATGGAGGAAGTATATGAGGACAGAACCTAGCCCAACAAACCAAGGGCTCAATCAGGTGAAGAAAAAGAACAACAAGTGAAAATACCAGTTGAGGAAATCACGATGCAGTAGGAGTCCGGAGGAGAGGAGGAGGAGGAAGAGAAAATGTATCAGGAAGCAGGGATCTCAAGTGCACCAGGAAAAGGGAAAGGAAAACAACTAGTCCAGATATCCGAGTGCAAGAAACCAAAGGTAACCATTGTGTTACCACACATACTAGTAGGAGTAAAGGTTGCAACATATTTACTTGGATGCATATATAAACTGTGTTATTCAGACCACAATGTAAAGAACATAGAGAAATTTCTAGAGTTTTTGCAGCATGTATACTTGGAAAGCAGAGGGGTCAGTGCGACAGGAATATATATTATGGAACCTGTTAGAGATACTACATTTTGGAAAAGGGAAGGATGTAAATAATTGCATTAAGCAGTTGCTAGCAGTAGTACATGAAGTAATTTTATGGATGGATATAGAAGTGTCAATCGACATCGACTTAATAGATAAGATAACAGGTCTTCCAACCAACGGTGAGAAACCTTCGCAGTACCTTGATGACAAGACCAAGGAGAAATCATTGGTAGAAGAGTTGAAACATACCTATGGAACAGAAAGAGGATCTAGAGGTATCATTATCAATAGAATCAATGAAACGGTGACAAGGTTAGCAACCAAATTGATGGCCTATAAATTACTTAGAAAGTGTCACAAAGAAGAAGTGCCAGCAGGGGTAATAGCAACAGTCGCACAATGCACGAAGGGAACTGTATTAAGCTGGAGCCCATATTTGTTAAACTTATTTCTAGATGATTACAAAGATGCCCAAAATGTAGGAACGGAGTTCCATTACTCCTGGCTACTTATACTTATAGAATTAGTGGGGTGGAAACACCCCAAATACAACATGTTATGTCAGAGAGCTGGAAAGTGTCGTGCAACACAGTATGAATCACTATGGCACACAATTGTCGCAAGAGAAAGAAAGAAATATGTTAGCATATTCGTGACATATATTGAAGAAATCTAGGAGAAGGTGGTAGAAACTTGGAGGATCCCACCATAGGTGGTGAAGAAATAAAAAAATATATCCAACTTCAAAGCCCCACGACACAATATGTGGATCCAGGAAAAAAGGGATCCAACGAATGAGTGGCTTCAGATGATATATTGCGTCACCGCAGAGGAAGTATAGTGGGTGATGAAGGATTTGAAGGAGGAATGGTACATTCCATCAGATCCAAAAAAGAACAAATAGCCAGCAAAGGACAAACATCTAGTTGAAGCATGATCATCACAAACAAAGAGTACCCCAGCAGGTAATACAAGAAGAGCAGCACAGAATAAGAAGCGGACAGGGGGGAGCGCAGCAACAAAGAAGAAGACTATCCCCAAGCCTGACACATAGCAGAAGGACTGCACATATACCATTAATGGCGTGACACAAAATAAGGATAGCATCCCTGCGTAGGAGGGACAAACAGGAGGGGACATACCAGATACCCTGGGCACCAAAAAAACAACACAGTCAAGATCACCAAAGAGAACAATTGTACAATTAGGTGGAGCACGCAAGAAAATGAAGGTGCACAAGGAAGTCCCAAAGTATACAATAACAAAGGATGATGCAGAACTAGTTGCAGAAAAGGTACAGGATTGCACCATGGAAGCCCAAGAAGACAGAAAAACAAAGAGAAAATATCATGCAATAGATGACAGAGGTAAAGCGACTATTAGAGAAGATATGATTTACCAAGGCATAGAACGAAGGGGAAACACAACAGTAAATAGTGCAGAGAGAGGAGGCAACAGTGCAGATAACAACATTAGCAAGTGAAAATTTTAACCTTACAAAAGACATGTTGTGAATAGACGAGGACTTGGCACATAAACAAGTCAAGGACATCGAACAGATGGATTTGGTATTGGATAAGATACCAACAAAAGCACTCTATCAGTTACAGGTCAACTTCATGCAAGAAGTACAGTCCAGAGACAGGATGGATGCAAAAAACCTCAAGACAACCAAAGAAGAAAAATAGGTACTAGAGATAGTCCTCAAGGAAAAACAGATTGAAAATGAAGAGTAAAAATGACGTACAGATAGATTGGAGAAAATACTTGAAGAATTCTTCCAAACAATTCTAGAGAGCACACTAGCAAGAGAAATCAACACGGAAGAAAATCTAAAGAGGATAGCACAAACGATGGATGGGTACAAGCAGGAGATAAGAGAATTGGTGGAGAAGATGACACCAAATACCCCGCCAGAGGTCAGATCGGAAAGGGAGCAGCGGGTGTTATAGAATTATTAACCCCCTAACCACTGAGACATCATCTCCTAGTCGTCACCTACCCAATTCACTCATCTATCATCATCTTCCCATTGAGTTTCTATCTTAATATCCCTTTGGTATCCCTTGTCATTTCTTAAGCTCGTGACCGAAGGGGTTGGTCACCCTTTCTAGACTTCCAAGTCGCGACCGAGTCGCTCTGTCTGTGTACTTAGGTCGTGATTGCACCTAGAAGCTCCATTTTTTGGATTTGGTTGCGATGGATGAGATCTCTCTCTAATTTCTCGAGATTTAGTCTCGAGAAGGATTTCAGTATAATCCTGAAGATCTTATCCCATTAACCATATGGAATTATCTCTAAATCCCAATAAGAACCAATACATTTCCATGGGAAAGGAGAAGGAATAACTAGCAAAGTTACTCTGGAATTTTGGTGGTAAAGCGTGGGCAAGGAGCTTGGAAGAAAGATATATCTTCAGTTTACACATGTAAGTTGTAATATTGTTTACTTGATTAATAGAAGATATGTTGGATGTTTCCCTCTAAACGATTGTTCATGTAAGTTTGTGTGCTTATTGATAGAGGATTGATATATTTGTAGTTCATGACATATTATCAAGCTTAGAAGCATCCTTTGCTCGTATCTATGTTCTTGTCTTAGGTATAGGAAGAGCTTAAGGGAGCTCAGCTCCTGCAAGGTACAAAATCCCTACAACAGATTGGCGACCATACTTGGGAGATTGTCTCTCATGTGTTTTTCTTCCTTATTTACATGTTTTATTTGTAAGAGTGTTACCCATTAAAATGTCATGATCTAGCTGCCAGAATTTGTTATGCCCTTTCCCGAGTTCAGTTGAAGAAACCAATATCTTGGATATTATAGATCTCACCCCGGATATAACACTTTCTGTGTTCTCTGAGTTAGTCATGGTTTCCCCGTCCACACAGAGAGAACAAAGCCTTCTCGGTCTAGCAAAAGGTTATTTATACCTGCTTGAGAAGATTTTTTCTTGCAAAGTCTACCATTTTATTATATAAGTTTTTCTTTCATTAGGTTGAATGTTTGTCATTTCCCAAATCATTTCAGAACTTTTCAAACTTTCGTTTAGACTTAAAATCTTTTAGTGTACCTTAAATTTTCATGTTTGGTTTTGTTTTTCTTCCATATTTTGCATTCATTTATGAACATGGTCAATTTAAAGCAAAGGTTGAAGAAGCTTTTTTGTTTCCATGTTCATGTAATTTGAAAAAATAAAAGAAACAAAAAATGTTTCATCTAGAGTACTTTAAAATATCATTGAAACAAATTATGCTTGGTTGGGAATCTCATAAATCATTCTGTGAGTTTCGTTGAAAAATTTGTCCTTTTGTCGTAGTTGCAAGATTATATAGAAATCGGTATGCAATAATATGTTTTCTTTTATAAAAAGAAAAAATCAAGATACTCTCTCCCTCTCATAAATAGGATTCATCGAAAGGAAAATTGTTCAAATTTCATCCCTTTGCATCCTTTTGGAGTCGAGTCTTTCACATCATAAGTTTCACTTCCACGCAACCTTTTGACTAAAGAACGGCCTTAAAAACGAACACGTGCTAATTAAATTAACTAGATTTTTTATTTTCTAAGAAAACCAACTATAGTCTAGGTATAGGGTCTTTGCACTAAGATAAGTGAGTAAATTGTCCAAGACCACGAAAACAAACCATAGAATATTAAAGAGTGTTTAAATCCAACTTTCATATAGGCATTTCTGAGACCCCCCTCTCACACTGGGGTTACACACGAGGTCACGTGTGGCTAGGAAACAGAGATTACCCCTACAAGGATTAACCAAACGTAGTGGAACGATAGTATATTGGGGATTCTTCTTGAGAATCATATGTTTCCATTTGGTCTCGTAAATTTGTGAATCTTGAATCCATTCGGGGTCCTTTAAATCTTTTTCGATCCTCTTGTTCTCAGTCCTCTTGAAGAATTTCGGACTTGATACTCGAAAGTTGACTGAGAGTTGGTGACCTTAGTTTCTATGATCTTTAGGGCTCTTACAAAGTTAAATATGAAGGAGAGTCTTCGTTGTACCTGGATCAGACGTTGGTCAAACTCCCTCGGGCTCCTTGGAGGGCAACCCATGGATAGATCGTCAGGAATCTTGCACCAAGGTGTAAGTTTGTTAAGCAGGCCGCCAACGTAACTAATCCACACACTTATCCTCACCCCTTCTCACATGTTCCCATGATGTTGGATTTCATCACCAACTAGTGAGATCATGATGAGAACATCTGGCTTGTTTGATTGATTTCTAGATTTTTAGCATGTGCTACTTCTTTTATTTAGTTGGCTTAAGGACTGTCATTTTCATATCTCAATCCTAGCCGATCAAAACTTGCGTCGATCTCAGAGGATGCTAGGTTTTCCTCCGCTACGTTATGAACTATTACCTCCCAACTCACCCGAAGATCACCTTTGAGAGGAAAACCACTTTGAGGCTGCAAGTGTCGCTACCCCCTTGCTTGAATACCCAGAAGGAGATAACTTTCAAGAAGGTTTTGTAGTCCTTTCATATCCACCCTTGACTAACTCTTTCGGTTCCCTCCTTCTTCATGTAAACTCCACTAGAGAACCTAAACTTGGTACCGATTACCAACTTCTATCTCTTCTACCCTGTGAAGACGTCATGAGTATGGAAACCCAACAGATCCATTTATCAGATGGTTACATCACACCACCAAGGGTTTTGGTTCCATTTGACCCTATGTGAACCCTTGAACAACCCCACTATATCCTCACTAGATTAGATACAATAATATACTATGCTTTCAAACTATTGTGAACTGATCAATCACATGCTTCTTCACGCACCCCTCACCCCCCCATATCTAGTATCTCCCATATATTCCAAACTTCTTTCCCCCAGACCTCCCCCATCCACTCTACACCACAATCGTCTAAGAAAAACGTCACCACAACCCAAACATCAAAAGTGGCATGTGTATCATATGTTGTCCCCACCATTGTATCGCCACCTTCAACAACAAAACCTTTTACACCCCCCTCTGGGGGGAAACCTTTGTTTACCCCATTATTCTTAGGAGGTGATCCCAACCTCTTTGGAAAAAAACCTTCATCAGGAGGATTACCTCCCCAAGGAATCCAACTAATGGTTTTTCACCAAAAAATATCCATGAGCCATCATTTCACTGGGGGACAACAACCCCTGTACCCAAGACAAATGTACAGTCAACATCATGTTGGGGGGAAACCCTCAACTTCTGAATCCTTTTTAATAGGGGTATTTCCTACTATTGGGAGCCAACCTTTATCTGGTTGGGGGGAACTACCCACTGAGGGGAAAACCCCGGTTTCAAGGCCATAATGACTCTGGGGGAACCAATCAAAAGGGGGGAAACCCCCAGCTACCAGAACACACCCATCATGGGGCCAAACTATTCCCTCTAGAACTAGCCTATTGTATGGCCACCCATACCTAGGAATAGCTAATATCGTATGGAACCAACCTCCACAAACAGGAGGACCCCCTGGAGGCCCATCCTATGGTGGAAAACCTCTTGTTGGACCTCTTGGTGAACCACCCCATGGTGGAGGGGCACCACCCTATGGAGGCAGACCTCCTGAAGGACCACCGTATGGTGGAGGGCCTTTTGGAGGACCTCCTTATGAAGGAGGACCCCCCTATGGAGGCATACCTCCTAGGGGACCACCTTATGGAGGAGGACCCCCCAGAGGACCACCCTATGGTGGAGGACCCTATGGCGGACCACCTTACAAAGAAAGACCTCCAGAACAACACCCATATGGAGGAGGACCACATAAGCCACCTCCACGGGTCAATAAACAACTTCCATTTTTGGAAACTTTATATTTTCCTGATCTTTCAAGATTAACTAATGATCCTATACAACATTCCCCTTTTGGAACCCCATTCTTGCCAAACTCCCTTCTAATATTCCAAATTTCAATGGAAATCCTGGCAAAGATCCAAACAATCACGCGATGACTTTCCAACTATGGTGTTCTTCGAACTCCTTGATGGATGATTCCATCCGATTATGACTTTTCCAATGAACTCTTACAGGAGTTCCAGCCAAATGGTATATAGAACTGCTACAAAACTCCTTCGACGACTTTAATTCCCTTTCTATGGAATTTTTGATACACTTCCAATTATCGATCATATGTGAAACTAGTACTAATCTTTTAACATCGTTACACCAATCGACCTCCACCCATATCTATGATCATATTTCTCAGTGGCGATGTTGGTGAGGACTAATTAAAGCCACAATCTCAAACCAACTATTAGTTGATTGGTTTACCAAGTCTCTTCTGCCACCTATCGCTCGATATGTCACCATGGGAGGTGTCGTTACAGATGAAAAATCCATATCTCATGCCCAATATCTAGATTTAGTATATTCTCAATCTGGCATGTTATACAACTTGATTCCCCATGCTCCTCGACCATCAAATGACCCAAAAAAATCGTCACCCAGAACCCATATCGATTGTATGATCGGTCATGTTTATATTTATTCATATGGTCAGATGACTGCGAAACACAGCCCATTAAATAAAGCTACCAATCCCAGTTCATTTGTCCACACAAGAACTCCAATGAAACCCTATTCCCAAAGCTCTAAGGTTAATTCAGTGCAATCCACCGCACCCAAAAACCCACAACCATCTGCAGGAAAAAAGAAGGGTAACAACAATAAGAAAAATAAAAACTCTTTTGAGCAGTTGGGCCCCAAGACACAAGAAAACCATGTTGAGGGTAAACCTAAACAAAAGGCCAAATAACCCTGCATGATTTGTAAGGAGGATCATTTCACCAAAGATTGTCCTCGTCTCGCTGAAATCCATCAATATCTCAAATGAGGCCCATACTCTTCTACACCTACAATGTTAACAAACCCATTTCCCCCCCAGCAACAGAAACTGGTTGTGCAAACACGTCCACCCCCACTTGTGGGCAACCCTAAGTCCTCAACTGCCAATATCTTGATGGTTAAATCCATGACGTTATCCACCAAAATAAAGAATTATGACTCTCAGGAGGGGAATCCTCCATCCAAAGATCCTCCTGTCCCAACCCAACCCAATGGCCCTCTCACTCTCGAGAAACCAAGTATAGAACCTGCTTTTCACCCCCAAAATGGGTACTTCGTCGAATGACACAGAACTCTAACGCTCGAGCAATCCAACAGTATAGTATAGTGGAGGATCTTTCTCAAACACCATGTTCCATGTCCATCCTCGAAGTATTGCAGAGTTTTCCAACCCAACGAAAAATATTTATTAACATCCATTAGGGGAATTGATCCCTCAGAGTGAAACATTATCTCTTTTAAGTGAACTCTGTGTTTCACACGAATTACTTGCTTTACAAATTGCCATTCGTTCACTTAAAAAAAATGTTTTTCGAACAATGATCAATGAAAGGTGTGGCCACTTGTATTATGTCAATGAATTGTTGGAAATCCTTAGCTCTCCACAACTTACTACATCATAAGCCATCTTGAAGGCATTTGATGGACATTTTTTCAAACCTCATGGTATTTTTCCCTTCCTACCAATCGAACTAGCTAGTAAAACCACCTCCGTCGAAGTAGAAGTAATCGATGTTAATCTCGACTACAATATCCTTTTAGGTCGTACTTTGTTTTATGCTATGAAGGAAGTGGCATCCTCTATATTATGAATAATCCTCTTTCCCCACCAAGGAAAGATAGTGACAATAGACCAACTTGATTATTATAGACCCGACGTGTGATTTAATCCCAGCACAAATTTACCATTCATAGGTGAGTCAACACTTGAATATGAGAATATTGATGTAGGCCTCTATCCAATCCTTATGGGAACCTTCCCTTTACCCGCACCCGATACCTCTCAAATATATATGATCAATATGATCTCTACCTTTTGTGGTAAACCCCTTAATTCTTTCGACCCTTGGGGAATTCCTCACCCTTTCAATATTGAATCCTTTGGAGCTATCATGCCTTTATCCCTAGCTGAATTATCATATTTAGCTATCCAGAAAGCAGATGACTCTTCTAACATTGATTCTAAACTCCTACTGGATGAGGAGCCAGATCAGTTTTTCTCTCCTTACTGGGTTACCCCTAAACATCTCAAGGATGACTTCCTATATTTTCTCTTCCCATCTGATGAAGCTATAATGGAATTCATGTCTCTTCAATACAGACCCTAGGAAGACCATCACCATCGATCCTCTTTCCTCCCCAATGAAGAGATGAAAGAAACACGTATTTAAACCTTTGTTTCTATTGACACCCAAGACCCATCCCTATTCCCTTCCATGTCATATGCTTCTCCATCAGAAGGAAACTTTGGAAATATTTCTAAGATTATCTCAATTGATATTTCAGTTAAAAGTGGGATCACGAAACACATCTAGATAGGTGCAGATTGCTCCCCTGAAGTGTCACATACCCATTACCACAATCAAATTTTTCGTTAATTTCTGTTGAATCAGAGCCCTCGAATTACCTACGGAGGCCTAGCGCAAGCTAGCTCTTTCTCTCTCCCCGTTCCCATGTGGTTGTGGGTCATGGTCATAGTTCAAATAATCATGGTGCCTCTTTGTATTTCATGCCTCGGTGCTACAGGGGTGTGAATCATTCAACAGTGCAACCGCCAAATCCCGACAAGGCTAGCGTCCGGCCAATAGGGACGAATCCCCACATCGCTAGAGAACAGCCAATGAGGACAGGCCCCATCGCATGGTTAAGTGGAATACAAGTGGCAGAGGGGGAAGTGCGACACAGTAGTCAACAGGACAGGAGG
>SNQJ01S0212129.1:0-15842 GCA_010110895.2 Picea sitchensis | reverse complement strand
TGTGATGAAAAGCAAGCCGAGTACTGTGATTCCAACTTAATTGTTGTGATGTAAAGCTAGTCTAGTACCGTGCTTCTAGCTTAATTGCTGTGACGAAAAGCAAGCCGAGTATTGTGCTTCCAACTTAATTACTGTGACGTAAATCCAGTCTAGTACTGTGCTTCCAACTTAATTGCTGTGACGAAAAGAAAGCCAAGTACCGTGCTTCCAACTTAATTGTTGTGACGTAAAGCTAGTCTAATACCGTGCTTCCATATTAATTGTTGTGACGTAAAGCCAGCCTAGTACTGTGCTTCAAGCTTAATGGTTGTAACGTAAAGCCAGTCTAGTATTGTGTTTCCAGCTTAATTGTTGTGTTGTGATTCCAACTTAATTGTTGTGGTGTTTCCATCTTAATTGTTGTGTGGTGTTTTCCATCTTAATTGCTGTGTGGTGTGCTAGCTTAATTGCTGTGATGATGTGCCAGCTTAATTGCTATGATGTGTTTCCAGCCTCGTGCTGTGATGATGTGTTGCCAGTATTTGTGTTGTGATATTGCTGCTTTTGATGTTTTATCAGCCTTGTGCTGTTATTGATGATGAGGATGTATTAGTGTTATACTAATCCATGTCGTGGTGTGCTAGCTTAATTGTTGTGATGATGTGCCAACTTAATTGTTGTGATGTGTTTCCAGCCTCGTGCTGTGATGATGTGTTGCCAATATTTGTGTTGTGATATTGCTGCTTTTGATGTTTTATCAGCCTTGTGCTGTTATTGATGATGAGGATGTATTAGTGTTATACTAATCCATGTCGATGCATTTGATGATGATGATGCCACTTCAGCCTCTTGCTGAAGATGATGATGATGATGATGCCACTTCAGCCTCTTGTTGAAGATAATGATGATGATGCCACTTCAACCTCTTGCTAAAGATGACGATGATGATATTATTTCATATTTAATGCTGAAGATGATGATGTTACCTTAGCCTCATACTGATGAGGATGATGATGCTGTTCCAACTCCATGTTGTTTTGATGATGGTCCAACCTCTGTGTTGTGTTGATGATGAGAAAAAACTTCTGATGATTTATAGATACGCCAGTCAGTGTTCCAAGATGATATTGATGATGATGTCCTCTCACCCACCTGATGTTGTTGATGATGCTGTCCTCTCTCTCGCCTGATGCTATTATAGAATACCCTTGTTGTTAAGGGGGAGTGTTGAAATAATGTAACTGTAAAGTGAGTTGTAATTAATATTGTTGTATTATTCATTAGATCAATCCCCTATTGCAGATTGATCATGTCGGCTATTGTAAAAGACCAAATCCCCTTTTGCGGATTGGTCAAAACATAATTGTAATAGGCATAATAAGAAGTCAGCCCCATAATATATTAAAGAGGCCCCAAAATATATTAAAGGTGGTTATAACCACCCAGATTGAGAAGCCGACCTTGCCAGTGAAAAGACACCTCCACATGTGCCAGAGTTGTATAAATAAGGAGGCTAGCGCCTCATTTAGACACACACTCACTTGTTCATTGAGGAGAAAGTTTCAGAGCTGCAGTTGGTAGAGAGAGAGAGAGAGAGAGAGAGAGAGAGAGAGGAATTTCTATATTTGTTTGAGTTATCTCTTGGCATTGTATTGGCTATCTATAATAAGGAAGTTTTGCTAGGTTTTCTCCCCCATGAGGTTTTCCCAGGATAAATGATGTGTCTCTTGTGATTGTGTATTTCTCAGTGATCCTATCTTATGCTATTGTTATCTAGTGAAATGAAAAGAACTCTAATAATATCTTAAACCTTAACTAGGGTTCCCACCTTGGTTTTAGTGCCATCAATATTTAAGGCAAACTCTCTGGCTACCTCAAGGTGTCCCCTTTGCATATTCTGACATAAATTTAAACATCCAACCCTATGGAAGACCTCTCTGATCAAAGGTTCAACATCAAACAATTGCATATCACAAGGCTCTCTCTTGACTACACTCCCACCCTTGTGAGACTTATTTTGATGAGGTGTATCCATTTTCTATAAACAGGAGGAAAAACACTACAATAATTTGAGAGATATGAGAGGCCAAACAAGGACATAGGTCTTAGGGTTTGAATGATGGTATTTTTAAAATTTGGCTTCAATGTAAGGCTTCAGTGTTTTCCTGTCTATTTGATTGCTGAGCTTATGGAAGGAAAATATGATGGCTAAGAAGGAATAAAACCCTTCAGAAAAAGGATATGCAAGGAAGAAGAAATTGTCAAGGTTTTAAGCTAATATTTCACCATAATTTACAAGGTCATCATTATTTTAATCAACAAGGCTCTTAAAATTTTCAATGTAAATATACTTTAAATTTGAAATATCAATTGAAACTGTAAAGGAAAAGAACTGATGCAGGTTATGTGATCAGAAGATAATGATATGAGTTTGATACACAAGCTTGCAGCGCTAGAACAGGGGATCTGTAGCACAATTCGTAGAAAATTCTGTAGCATAAACAACAAGGGTTAGTGAGCAAGAGATAGGCACGACGAATATGATAGCATGATTTGTTCAATTGCAGTGGAATAGGATGAAAATACTGTAGATAGGCTGATAATTTGGTGATAGCAAAAGTAAAGGGGTCGGTTGGTAAAGGGATCCACAATTCGCAACGTCAGGTGCTACGAAAATTGAGCACAACTTTAATCTGATATTCAATGTAGCTCAAAAAACTCAGTGAGTACTTGTATGAATGCACTGATGTTTCTCAAAGGATGAATGCACTCCTGGCTCTAGAGGAGAAAAGGACATTTTCCTTGGGTAATATAAAGAGAAGACAACATACTGTTAAAAAATATTTCAATAATAGTGTCAAAGCTGTCAAATTTAAAGTCGATGAGAAGGTACTGTTGTGGGATTTAGCTCATGTTGATAGGGGAAGACATTCAAAGTTTCAAAAATTATGGCTGGGCCCTTTCAAGATCGCTTTTGTACTGGGTGAAAATTCTTACATTCTAAAGGATTTACAAAAGTGATTCTTTTCCTACAACACTAACGGTTCCCACTTAAAACATTACGCGGAACCAACTTGAAGAGTTTAACGCTGTTTGAATTGCTCTGTATTTTAGTAGTTTTTCAATTCTTCTTTCATTTTAGTAGTTTTTCAATTCTACTTTCATTTTAGTAGTTTTCATTTCCGCTATTTTCATTTCTACTCATTCCAATTTTGTTGTTTCATTTATGTTATGAAATTTCTTGCTTTTGTTCTTTTGAAATCATTTTTTGTCAAAAATAAAATGTTGGATCAGTTTTTCCACAATGACACTTCTGCAAAGTATTGTTAATCAGTAACAATCAAGATTACACGACTGTTATGATGTTCCACCTGAAGGCATCACTGAATTTGGTATCTGGTTTCACTGTTGTTTTATGAGATAGTTGGTTACATCCTACTTTTGTTTTGTGTTTCTTCATCCATTTCGAGATTCAAAAGGGAAAGTTCAGAAATTTTTTCTCCTTGAAGTCAAGAGAAAATTTTAGTTGAATGATTATGCTTACAGGGATAAACCCCCACATACTTAACACTTTCCATGAGTTATTCCCAAATTCACGGTCATTCTTCCATTAAATCCGCTCACTTCCCCCTGTTGCATAATCATTATGATTTATATCTTCTCGATCTGATGATTACTTGGTCTGCGAAACTAGACATTCTAAGTTCTTAATTTGTTGGAAACAAATTTCCCTATGGAGTCGCGAGTTTGTTGACGATTAAAATTGTAACGATGAATTCTGCCCGCAAAGTATTGCTAAAGCCCTATTATTTAACTATGTTAATAATATAATACTAGTAGGTGGGACCCCCTTTGTAGACTAGAGGCGCAAGGATAAACATATCACACATTTTTCTTCTGCTGTTTTGATGTTGTTTACACAGTCCTACATGGTTGACAATGCAGTCTGGTTTCATTTTGACATAGTAACAAGTGGATGATGCATTTTATGGAATGCTTCTGCGATTCAAAGCATTTTTTGGTATGATGAGCATGTATTTACATTTGTTATGATTTAACCATGTCACTAATCATTATGGTCGATTACCTAGCCACATATATACAAGAAATATATTAGTGATAACATAATCAAAACAAAGAAAGAAAACTTATGAAAATAATCTTAAAGGAAAATAAGTTATGTTTGAGCTATGATAAAGGGTTATATGCAAATGGAAAAGTAAAGCGATGTTAGTGTTAGTCCTAACTATTATTCTATCGTTGGTTAGTGGCTATGCATATTTCACTAAATTTGAATTGGGTACATATATCATTGAAATATGTGTTATGGCATAGAATGATGACAAGGGTTAACGTGTAAATGTTAGTGGGTGGTACACTACGCAAGGGATATCGTCGCAGATTTCAAATGTTTGGGCATTGAATACATGGTTTAATTGATTAGTGAATGTTTTTCTATCTCGTACTTTGAATTGAATAGGCCACGAGATGGAAGCGACGTGCATTTACTACACATCACTCCATACTCCCTCTGTCGGCCGTCACCCTAGCATTGTTCCTTGTTGCATTTTCGGTCTGTTGGTTGTGAAGCTCCACATTTTAGGCTCTTGGGACGAAGAAAGCTCGACCAAATCGCCCTTTTAAGCGTTTTGTTACAGGTATGGTTCTTTTTCTCTCCATCCATGAAATATTCTCTATGTATGAACAAATAATGGCTCAATGATGCTTGGATTTTATGTGTTCCCGAGAATTTTGACTGTGTAAATGTGTGTTATTTCTCTCCAAGATGACTGTAAAATGTTTCATATTGCAAGCAAAAGAATCAGGTTTTGTTTAAGTTGTGCATTGACTAGTTGCTCGGTCGGTTTAATATCGTTATGGGTCTCTGTGGATAATAAGAGAATGTGGTACATATCTCTCTGTATTAATGATGGAGGGTTTCATTATGTGTATTACCGTTGGTTATTCCCTCACAGTCATGATTGTAACCCTTATCCAATCACCTTCGGATTTCCATTCGGTTGCTATGTTATTTATTCAAACCCAGAGCCATGGTCGTTGGCTCATTCTTAGTGTCTTTTCACTGAAGTATCCCAAGATCTAGTATTGGGGTGGCCATAACATTAATATGTATTGTATGGTCGTGGGGTGATACTAGTTATATCTCGACGTTATGATGTATGCGTCCTCACTGGTATTGTTGTCAAGTTTTTCAACTCTTAAGAAAATGGACAGAGAGGTTATATCTTTGTGTGTTCTTTGAATAACTGTCACTGTTCAATTAACTTCATCTCTCCTCTGCAAGCGTTAAAATAAGTATAGTATCTGCCTGCGTTTTCTCTCCTCATGTGTTAATCATTGGTCTTGTTCAGGACTCGGAGTAATAAGGGGATTGTGTGGCTCATTGTTGTATCTTTTTCGAGGGTATTCTGCCTATGATTGATAATTCTTGGAAGACCTCAAGCTCTCTATGTTATGGTTAAAGGATGGACGCGCTCTTGTTGTCTCCCTACATTTAATGGTGACAGACCCAATTGGATTTCCAACTGTCTTTGCTCCCTTCGGGCACCTTTTTGGTTGTCAAATATGAGTTTATCAGTGGAATGGTTACAAAGGTTTTTTCGTCGAGTCTTTGTCTCATCTTTCTATGATAAAATTGGTTGAACAGTTATAGGCGCTTGCATATAGTTGAGAACTATGTCCTTTCATTATGGTGTTTTTACTAGCGTGGTCTTGATTGAAATTGGGAACACCTGTGTGTTTTGCTAGGCCTGATTAGGGTTATGGCTAATTTTGAAAATGGTGCATGTGTGTAATTGGCTATGTTCACCTCGTATATATTATTGGATCATCATGCAGATTATCAATGGTTATATCAATAGTGATAAGGCTTGGGTTTTATGTTGACTGTTGTTGCATTGCAACACCTTGTTGATTGATATGATGAAGAATGTGTGTAATCATGCATATTTTGGAAGTCTTCTCGTAATTGAAAAAAGGACCTGTGTATATTTTAATTAGGCCCGATTGTAAATTGGTAGACAGTGGATGTTTATTATTATAGTGATGCATTATGGGATAGAGGTCGAGCATATTGTTGTGGTTTTTTTTTTTTAATTCTTAAAATGAAAGAAAAGAAATAAAAGACCAACGCTTTCTTAAACAAGACTGTTGAATGGAAAGTTTGTATTGGTTATACAAACTGATATAAATTGAGAATTTCTGGGAAATTTAAATGTTGGAACAACGAACAATTTGATACACAGTAATTGTTGGTGTGGTGTTGGTGTTTTTTGGTATTGATTTTACTACAGAGTTATTATTATTGATTACTTAATTTGTTTTATGATTAATATCCATTAACTTCCTCGCCATTCTCTCACTTTTTCGCACATTACGAATCCCCTCACATTCCTAGATTCACTTTGCACGCCCTGTTCTTAAAATTAAATTATAATTAAATGAAAACTCTGTATTATAGCAATTAAAGGATGACACAAAGGTGGGTTACAATTGATATGTTTTGTTATTACAACACAATTGATTGTTTAATGATTTTTTGAGCAGTAATCATGATCTACTCCCTTTCATTTTATCACTTTTCGCTCAATACAACCCCCTCAGATATCCCAGAACCCTTATTCACCCCCTGCTCATTGACAAGTATTAAACGATTTTTATAGATTGGATTGCATGGGTCTGATGTGTTGTTGAGCAAAACTTTGTTCCATATTTAAAGAGATGTCATGTATGGTTTGTTTAAGAAGCTAGTTTCTAATAAATGTTGCATACATGATTGAGATTATTCAATAGACGAAGCCATGGACAAAATAACAGGGGAAGAGGGAATTGGAACAGAGGCCCTAGAAGGGCAAGATTTTTGATAAATTTTGATGCAAATCCACAAGAGTTAAACCAACTCTTCCAAGCTGTATTTTTCAATTGGATTGGACAAGGGGTAGTCCAACCAAGGATGGAAAGGCCTCCCTCCCAACCCTAACATGTCCCTAGTATCCCAGTTCCCCCTCATGTCTCATTACAACCTGAAGTCCCTGAAAATGACGGATGGAAAGAGATTGTCCACCCAACAGTCTCCCAACATCGTGGTTGGCCCAATTTGTTTCTATCTGCTCCTCCTCCACCGGTTAACCCAATTTTCCAAGTTGCCCCTGCACACTCACCTGTACAGTTTTCCCACGCATGCAAGAGACTCAAAACTGAAGCCCACCATACACATGATAAAGGAAAAGTTGTTGTTGCCCCCTCCTCTCCCTCAAGTGATTCAACCAAATCCGTTTCATCCCGCATGCACTTGAGAGATGACTGCTATCATGTTATCAGTGATATCAAGCCTAAAGGCTCCACACAACCTAAGGCTAATTCAGAGAAATCAAATGGAGACAACAACAACAAAGGGGACATTCCCTCCCAAAGTGGAAAATATGGTTTTTGAGTATATTTTGTATTGATTGTTGAGAACAATTGACTGCTGAAGTTTTTGGACAACATACTATTTTGGATATTATACTTTTGGATATGGTTTAAAATATCATTGATATTAATTTTCAAATTATGAGAATGATGATGGGATCCACAAGGAGGGATGTGTTTTATTGATTGACTAGTTGTGTTTATTTTTGTTAAGAAACTAAAGGGAGTCACAAGGGGTCCCACATACTAGTTATTATTTATTAAAGACCCTTATTATTATTATATTAATTCTTCCCCTAAACTAAAAGTTAGTTGAGTTTTAGTTAACTTAACTAAAAGAGGCAGTTTAACTACTTCAACTAATTTTGATTGCTTAAAGGCAAAAAGAGAAGGAAGAACAAGGGGAGAATATAAGGATAAAGCATACTAAGGTCTGCTCTTGAGTTTTATTAGATTTCATTCATTCTTTAATTCATTAAAAGCCTAATTCTCTTTTATGACAACATGGTCCTATTGTAGACAATAAGATTCAAGGCTGAATTACATCATTCAGACACTTGTTTTTCAGAGGTGTTGATCTATCTTTGATAGTCTGTGTAGACTTGTTTGTTTATGAATTAAATTTCATGAATTATAAAGGATATTGTGCAGAGTCGAGTGGGCGGAAATATGTGGAAAGCTGATCCAACTTTTAAAGTTTAGTTTTTTACTTTCTGTCAGAAGTCCTTTTGTATGGTTTTCATCAGGGACATTGACTTTGGTCCAAACTCCCTCAAGGATTTTTGTAAAGAGAACAATTATTTCGATTCCTTGGAATGAAATAAGCGTTTTCTATTCTGTCTCATATGTGTTAAATTGTGACTTGGTATTTTTGTTTTTTTCTCCACATTTACTTTTGCATCTGTTATATTCAGAAAATTATATAAAAATGCTGAATTTTTTAGCAATCTTTTATTTATAAATAAATCAGCCTAAGCCCTTGTAACTAATACTTGTGGATTAGGAAACAAATTTTGAGGCTATAAACATAGGGTGATATTCCCGTCTATCTTGCCTTATCCAAGCGAGATCTGAATATGCTTGAGTAAGATTATTTCATATCTTTTCCTCAACACTGCCCTCACAGGTAAAATATCTTTGGATCACCTTCAACATCTTATCAAATCCCTCAACCAAGCAGCTCCTAGGCACTCCCTTAGATAGGTTATCTCTATGATGTTCTAGTTTGAGGAACTCTTTAGAGAAGGTTGCATTAAGAGTCATGGATTTAAATCATCTTTCACCGGTGTTGGCTATCTCAGTGGTTGCTGTAATGGTGGCCTCAGATACCTCCATTTCAAGGGTTCCCACCTTGGTTTTAGTGCCATAAAAATTTAAGGAAAACTCTCAGGCTACCTTAGGGTGTCCCCTCTGCATATTTTGACAGAAATTTAAACATCCAACCCTCTGGAAGACCTCTCTGATCAGAGGTTCAACATCAAACAACTGCATATCACAAGGCTCTGTCCTAACTACACTCCCACCATTGTGAGACTTCTTTTGCTGAGGTGTATCCATTTGCTATAAATAGGAGGAAAAACACTACAACAATTTTAGAGATATGAGAGGCCAAACAAGGACATAGGTCTTATGGTTTGAATGATGGTCTTTTTCAAAGTTGGCTACAATGTAAGGCTTCAATGTTTTCATGTCTATTTGACTGTTCATCTTATGGAAGGGCAATTTGATGGCTAAGAAGGAATAAAAACCTTCATAAAAAGAATATGCAAGGAAGAAGCAACTGTCAAGGTTTTAAGCTAACATTTTACCATCATTCGCAAGGTCATCATCATTTTAATAAGAAAGGCTCTTAAAATTTTCAATGTAGACATACTTTAAATTTGGAATATCAATGGAAACTGTAAAGGAAAAGAGATGATGCAGGTTATGTGATCAAAAGATAACGATATGAGTTTGATACACAGGTTCGCAACGCTAGAACATGGGATTCGTAGCACAAGTCATAGCAAATTCTGTAGCATAAACAACAAGGGCTAAGCAAGAGATAGGCATGACGACTCTGATAGCAGGATTTATTCAATTGCAGTGGAATAGGCTGAAAAAATGTAGATAGGATGAGAATTTGGTGATAACAAAAGTAAAGGCATTGGTTGGTAAAGGGATCCACAATTCATAGCGCCGGGTGCTACGAAAATTGAGCACAACTTTAATCTAGTCTTCAGTGTAGCTCAAAAAACTCAGTAGCTTGACTGTAGATATGCTTCATATAAAATGAAACCGAATGAAACCACTATAACCTTCAATTCCACCTTGTCAACCAGTCTGTAGCAGAATCCACAACGCCTGTCTGAACTTAGGTGTTTCCGCAGTGTCGAACTAGGAGAAAATTTCAGATATTTGAAAAAACAGTTAGACAACCTTAATGACCAAATCTCAAATTATTTCCTTGAAAACATGGACACTGAAATCAATGAGATCGGATGACACAAGCCTCATAAATGCAATAATGGTAATGAGGGAGGATGTACTCAAGATGCACTACGAAAACTCTTGATGAAATGTCAACGTACCAAAATGACTTGATTTGACCTTCTAATGGGTAGAGGGACAGAGTGGAGGTTTTTAAGTGCATAGTGGTGGCATAAGGGTGATGGTGATGGTTGTCAAATCATGTGATGAGAGGAGGATATAAACCAAGGTTTTAAACCAAAGGTATGGGCCAAAGGTATAGGGCAACATTTATTTTTTCTGAGATTTAAGAAAAACCATAAGGAAAAATCAAAAGCAAAGCTTAAACAAGACTAAGGCTAAAAATTAAAAACCTAAGGATGAACTTGACCCAAAACAACTCGTGTGACCCTTAACCACTTCACGTGATAACATTGGCTCCATAGGGGATGGCATGCTCCCTGTGAGCTTCCAAGAACAAGCAACTTCAATGTCTTATCCTAGGGCTATGGGGTCATTTATTCAAAAAGTGATATTTACAATGGATGGGACAACCACTCACGGCTCAATAAAAATACTTATTCAGAAAGTACCCATTAACAAGGCCACCAAAAACTTCAAAATCCTCCAAATTCTGCAATTTATAAGTATTATTTTGAAAATCCTCAGAAATCTTGAAAGGACCAATCCACAAGGCTTTGAACTTACCATGTTTTTCTTTGTCTTACTTGGGTGCATCCCACTTGAGCACCAGATCTCCCAGATGAAAATATTCTTTTCTTACCTTCTTGTCAAATGATTGCTTGATCTTCTTCTGATGGTTATGTGCTTTATCAAGGAGCTTCTCTCTAGTCTTTTGTACTTCTACTAGCGGTTGTATCCTTCTGACCATATCATCTGGTTCTCCTTGTTGATCCTGAAGGAACTTTTCCACAGGCAAGGCAAGCTGAGTAGGAAAAATAGCTTCAATCCCATATACAAGATGAAAGAGGGAAATACCAAGTGAACTCTTTGTAGTAACTCTATCAGCCCATAAGGAAAATTTCATCTTTGAGTCCCATTCTTTCTTGTTGTCCTCCAGTGACTTCTTGATGATATTTACCAGGCTCTTGTTAGAAGACTATGCTAAACCATTTCCTTGGGGGTAATAAGGAGTAGAATGGATTAATGAAATCCCATACTTCTCACAAAACTTCACCAATGGTTCAACTTTGAAAGAGGCAACATTGTCAGTAACAATCTTGCTTGGACGACCAAATCTTGACATGATATCCTCAAGAAAAATAATGATTACCTTGTTTTTATAACCCTAAATTGCACCACACATGCTTACCTGGCATCAGGCCAACTCATATCCCTTCTTTGCCAAAGCACTGCTGAACAACTCTTTGAAAATCCTATTTTATAAAGGCCCACGCGCCCTAATCCATTCCTGCACGTGTGTACACACTGGCTGACTCAAAATAGCCTGCATGGACCGACAAAAGCACAGAAAAAAGAAAGTTGCCGATGGAACAAAAAGCTATGGGTGATTTAACTGAAACTCTCGGCCATGCATGGCCAAGGGTTCATTCAAATACTTAGCTCCTTATAGCCTATAAAATAAGGGGTAGGGGTCCCATTTGGATGGAGGAAAAATATAGCAAAGAAACTCTGCCCATTTATGTATTCCCATTGTCCCAACCCTTTAGCCTTTCCTTATGCCAAAGGAGATTCAAAGAAAAGCAGTTGAAGGACAGAAGAAGAGGAGCCCAGGATCAGGTTCAAGGAGCGGTGGCCGGTCTCAACTTTTGTAAGTTGACTCATTCTAAGTAATAAAGAGAATGCTTTTCCTGTCCCAATTCATGAACTGTTTATAGTTTGATCAATATATGTTTGGATTTCTAACCCGTTAGTATATAAATAATATGCATGCATAGTTGTTGCTTGTCGTGGATGCAGGTCAACTTTGGAAGGAGTATTGTGAACAAGTAATCGAGCACAACGGAGGATCGACATCAAACGCCGAGAACGAGATAGGTTGATCTTTCCATGCATTTAATAAGAAAAGGGGATTTAAATCTAGGTATGAAGGTAGAAAGTAATTTCTATTCGGTCATATCTGCATGCAAAGTCTGAACTCTATTTGCTAGTCCGTAGGGTGATTTTCCCCAACAACAGAATTGGCGACCATACTGGGGAGACTCTCTAGGGTTCCTGAAATTTTATTTAGTTTTTGGGTAGTTTTACAGACTAGTTTTTCTTGCCTATTTTTTCTTTTAGTTTCTGTAAGGTCTGAGCTACCAGGGAGTCTAGTTTTCCATACCAGCTTTCCCTGTATTTTGCTTGACTGTGATTTTCTGGACCCACAAAGGTGCACGCGGCCTGCACAAGGTCTGCACGCGTGTACCCACGCCCTATCCTCTTACAACCCGCATGTGAACGCTAGCTGTAGAGGTAGCAGTAGCATGTAGAGTTCAGAGAACCTCAGAGGCAATCATCCTCTTCCCTGTCAGAATCACACATTCTCAGGGGGTTTTCTGGAATTCTGTCTGAGTCTTGTTTGCTAACAGTCCTATCTCAGATTGTTTTTGCTTTATCGTTTTTTCCTTACATTAGTTGTTTTTTGGTTAGAAAGAGTGTCCAAGCCTTCAAGGGATACTGGTTATCAATATCAGTGGTCTCTTCCTGGTTTGGTCTGTCTGTTTTCATTTTTTCTCAGAATTTAGGTATACACGTGGCTTGTACAAGGTCAGCCCGCATGTACACGCCCTCTATCTCTATCCAGCGCGCATTCACACGCGTGTTGTTTGAGTAACAATCACGTGCTTGTGCAGGATACTTTTTGTTGAGGGTAAGGCAGTCATCCTTTCCCTTGATAAGATTTTTTCCTCTCAGGTGTTTGAATCTCTGTGTGAGCAGTTAGTAGCTTAGGATTAATCTTACCCTTAGCCTGCTTGTTCTCAGTTAAAAAGTTGTCATAAAAATAGAAGAATTTTTAAGGTTTTTAGACAAGTGTGAGAGTCATTGTTTTTAAAGAAAATTGCTAGTGTGTGATTTTTGACCCGATTCTTTGCGATCTGCGATTTAAGTCATAATTGTTTTTCTTGGTTTTTGCTTGTTGGTATTTTTCCTTTCTTGCTTTACTAGCATTTAAATAAAATAAAATAAAAATCTCTTTTCATTTTTTGTTGGTTGAAGAGTGTGTTTATGCATCATTAGCCAAGGAAAAGTATTTTATTTCATAAGTTTTTGCAGTTCACTTAGATCATAAGTAGCTCGTATTCGAGTGAAAATCCTTCGAGTTTGTTGTCCAAAATCTTAGAAAAATAAAAAATATTTCTTTTGAAAAGTTGTTGAAATTTTGCATTCAGTAAAAGTTTTGTTTCCATCTTTTTCATTCATTTTTTGCTTTCGTCTTTTACACATCATCAGTTTCACCCTCATACCCCTTGACGTAAGACAAAGAAATAAAATTAACGCTAAATTTAAAATCTTCTAGACTTTTATGTTTGTAGGGTTGACCAACTAGTTCAGGACTAGGGCCTTGGATTAGGTTGGAGAGGAAACTCTTCAAGGCTATTTCAAATCAAATGTTGGAGTCTGAGATAGGGAGTGTCTAAGTCCAGTGTTTTGAAAGTTATCCGGGACCCCCCTCTAACACAGGGGATAAACACGAGGTCGCGTGCAGAAAGGTGGTGGAGATAACCCCTCCAAAGCTGGACCAATCGTAGTGGAGAACACATATAGAGGGTTTGTTTTGGGATTCCGTTGCTTGCATTTGCCAAGGGGCTTCGTGGGTCTCGAATCCATTCGAGGTCCTCAGTTATATTCCGGAACATTTTCTCTCGATACCCTTGACAGGTTTCGGGCTTGATACCCTACTCATTGTGGTCTACCCGACTTTCGACTATACCCGCCTGGTGACTGTTCGTGTGCTGGCAACCTAGTTGCCAATATTTTTAGGGACATACATAGGTGACTATGGGGGTATACCGTGATACCTAGGACAGAAATCGGGCCACACTTTGCAGAGTATACCCAGAGGGTGCTTCTGTGTTCGAGTTGCACTTGCACCGGTAAGTTTCTCTAATGTTGGTTGTTGTAACTGTTCTTCCAATTAATTTAGTGTTTGCTTGTCTTATCTTTTAGGGACTTTTTTTTTAGTGTGTGTTACTTTTGAACATTTAGAATACCTTAGAGTGTCTTGGATCTTCTCACACAGTGGAGGATCCCAAGCTCCACCGGTCACGAAGGCTTCTTGGCCTATTGCCAGTTACACTGGAGCCACCCCCGCCACCATTAAGGCGAAAGCTAGACCAACAAGGTTCTTTTGAAGCGACCGGGTTACAAACCATTGTGCCCAAACAACCGACGGAGGAATCGACCGTTTTGGACCTTGAAGCAACCACTCTTGGCCCGGTTGAAACCCCAACCACTGATTTCTTGGCACCTTTCATTGTACCAATTCAATTTTACGAGCGCCAGACAGTGTCGCACACATCAATGGAAACAAATGTTGTTACTCCTTCTGTGAATTCTTCAATTCCCACCATGGTTGTCACCACAAGAGAGATTTCATCTCCTAACCCACCGTCGTCAGTCCGAGCCACCATGGGATCGACTGCAACTACTTCGCACAATGGTCCGATTCCGTCTTTGGTGATGGCCACAACCCCTTTCACACCTAGTGCGACAGGCCCTCCGTTCTCATACGGGATGCCTAGTTCGGGTACAAGTTCTGTACTTTCCTACTCCACTTTACAGACTTTGGGTCTGGGGGTAGGGAGCTCTAGCGCTCCTCTGCAAGGTCACATGGGGGGCACTCCTGCTCCTTTTAATTCTTTTCCTTACGGAGGAGGTCATATCCCTCCTTCGTCCCCTTCACTCGGTGGATCGCATCAGCAATCCACCAGACAACCTACACACAATAGTTTATTTGGAGCGGGGAGTCAAGGACCACCTTCGCATAGTATGACGGTAGGTTTGACATCATTTTCTTTGAATGGAACATTTGGTAACAACACCTTCTCATCAGCCGCTTTCCCGACTGGGGGCAACCCCATTTTTGGACAATCTACTCCTGTGCAGGGTACTATTCCTGCACAAGGGGAAAACTTAGTAGGACCTTGGAGTTCAGGGTAGGGTTCTGTTCCCTCATCCGGAATGCCGATCTAGGGTAATTATTTCCACAATCAATGGAACCCCGGACAAACTACTATGCCTATCCCTACGGGACCGACATGGGGTAATCCTTCCAAAAGTCCTTCGAATATAATGCACGCCCAACCATCTATGTTCTATTTGGGAAATCAGCCGATGATGTCTCCACATATGAAAAATCCTTACGCTGGCCAGGGTCATGGTTTCTACCAGAATTCGGACCAGCAACCAAACTTTTCCTGGCAACCTGGTGCCAGTCAAACTCCAGGTCCCTTTTTCCAAGATATCAGCAGCAACCCAGACTACCGTTTCTGGTGACTTTACACTTGCCAGATTTGACAAGGTTGTTGAATGACCCTATTTGTCACGATCCACGTTGGCCTCCTATGCCGATGAAGTTGCCTTCGAAAATTCCAAAGTTCGAAGCCAAGCCTAATGAAGATCCAGGAGATCATGTGACTACCTTCCATCTTTGGTGCTCATCTAATTCATTGAAAGATGACTACGTACAGTTGCGATTGTTTCAACGTACTCTCATTGGTTGTGCCACGAAATGGTACATTGAGCTTGATCACTCAAGATACTCTTCTTTTGGTGAACTGGCGATGGATTTCTTGAACCATTTCCAGTTACCTATGAGATACGACGCTGGCACATAACTGCTTGCCAATTTCGAATAGACAACAACGAACCATATCTCTGATCACATCCGAGAATGGAGACGTCGAAAGAGTTTAATCAAGGTACCAGTCCCACCAGCATTCCTGCTTGAGTGGTTCCTTAATTCTTTGGTCCCATAGTTATTCAAAGACATTGTGACGTCAGGAGTTTTCTCTGAAGAA